>CAUYSK010005347.1:0-13672 GCA_963575035.1 Avahi laniger | reverse complement strand
CGGGCGGATTGTTTGAGCTGAGGAGTTCGAAACCAGCCTGAGCAAGAGTGAGACCCCGTCTCTACTAAAATTAGAAAGAAATTAATTGGACAACTAAAAATATATAGAAAAAATTAGCCGGGCATGGTGGTGCATGCCTGTAGTCTCAGCTACTCGGGAGGCTGAGGCAGGAGGATTGCTTGAGCCCAGGAGTTTGAGGTTGCTGTGAGCTAGGCTGACGCCACAGCACTCTAGTCCGGGCAACAGAGTGAGACTCTGTCTCAAAAAAAAAAAAAAAAAACACACGAGACACTTGAAGCTCGGACTTGGGGGAGAGAGGGGGGAAGGGCAACTAAACACCTGTACCCCCATAATATGCTGAAATAAAAAACAAAAACAAACAAAAAAAAACTACGCATATGAGAGATGCAATAGGACACTAATCAATTCAGTCTGCAATGAAAGCGCCACAAAGAGTACTTACTACCCATTTGTCCATCCTTTTGTCCTTCCATGCAATAGTGCTTACTCTGTGGCACATGCTAATAAGTGCACGGTTGCCAGGATAAATATGTCACCATTCTTGCTCTCAGGATGCCCACAGTTTCACTGAGAGACAGACAAATGAACAGGCACTTATAAAACAGAAGTTCAATGATTAGACATGCACAGGGTAAGTTAAGAATACTCTGGAGAGGCACTTAATTTGGAGAGTGTGGTGGAGGCTGAGGAAAGGAAAGGCTTTGTGGAGATGCTGGTGCATGGGTGGGATCTGAAAGGATGAATAAGAGCAAAGGAGAAGGGCAAAATGAGGTACTCTAAGCAGAGGAGTTATGAGTAAAAGCAGAGATACAAGCACTTGCAGGAAGTACAGAGGACAGAAAAATAGTCTGGAGGAGGCAGGGAAGGCTTCCCGAAGGACATAAGGATGAATCAGGCCCCGAAGATGATACTTTTTGGCTATGGTATCAGTAGAGAACAAGCTTTCTGGTTTCCCTACAGGAATTATTATAAATTATGAGACCTGCAGAGGACTAATTGTCAGCTAGCTGTGAAGTTGTACTATGGTGTTTTTTCCACAGTAATAGTTCTCCACGCCAGCTGCACTTTAGAATTACTCAGAAAGCATTAAAAAGTACTGATGGGCTCACACCTATAATCCCAGCACTTTGGGAAGCCAAGGTGGGAGGATTGGTTGAGCCCAGGAATTTGAGACAAGCCTGGGCAACATAATGAGACCCTGTCTCTACAAAAAATAAAAAAAAAATTAGCTGGGTATGGTTTAGGCGCATGCCTATAGTGCCAGTTACTTGGGAGGCTGATGTAGGAGGATTGCTTGGGCACAGGAGTTCAAGGCTGCTGTGAGCTGTGATGGCACCACTGTGCTCCAGCCTGGGCAACAGAGCAAGACTCCATCTCTAAAAAAAAGAAAGAAAAGAAAAGAAGAAAGTACTGATGAATAGGCCTCAGCCTATACCAATTAAATCAGAATCCTCAGAGTAGGGCTCATGGGTACCAGTATTTATTTTAAGAGCTCATAGGTGATTCTAATGTGTAATTAGCGATTTCTAATGAGAGCCACCGTTTTACATTGTAGCTGAAAAAAAGTTCACTGACCAACTGAGCATAAATGAGTTTGCAGGCAGTTTATTTAAGGGTCATCTGCCAGAGTCTATCGTGAAAATCCCTCTCAAGCACCTCTACTACATGCAGGGCTAAACCGTTTGGGTGCCTTATAGGTAGGGAGATGGGAGACTCACTGCCTCATCGTGGGACAGCTCCAATGGTTTGAAAGTGCCATCCAGTCCAGCCACCACACCTGAATCTTCCTCTGTTTTGGGCAGTGCTTTAGGTGCTAGAGATGTAGCAGTAAACATGCTTCAGAGATTACATGGAGATTACATTCTCTGTTAAAACAATATATATCTGCCCACTGCTTCATTTGACTACCCTAAAAAAAATAATAATAATAACATGTATCTATTCTTTAAAGCAGATCCTCCAGGAACTCCATTTAGTTACTTTTGCTGGCCTAATCCAGGTTACTATATTATATACCCAATGATAAGAGGAGATACAATTTTTAGTTGCTCTGAAATTCAGAATATAATTCATACTGCCCATTTTCTTCCCCTGACCTCCTTGGGCCACAGATTTCTAAGCCCCGTTCATGGGAGTAGTAGAGGATGATGGAAGGTTTCCAGCAACCATTTCATGAAGGAATCAAAGCCTTTCACCAAGGGCAGTTTTGTTGAGAATTGTGGGAGATTCTGCACCCTTCGTCATTGTTTTCCATGCTCATTACTGTTTCAGCCCTCCTCTGCCCTCCTTCTTGGAACATGAAGCCCAAGTACTTCTCTTTAAAGACAATAAGGATCAGGAAGCTGGGACACCTGCATCTTTCTGCTGTAGTAGGTTTAGGGGTCATGTAAGAGTGGGGAGTAGCAGCTTTAAGAAATAAGGGTAAAATCGAGGGAGGGGGGAGCCCCAAGGCTTAAGGAGAGATGAAAGAAGACAGCGGGAAAGTGAGCTGAGATGTGTCACCCATAGTTAAAGTTGAAAGGCCTGCGTGGTTCCCTCCTCTGCCTTTGTATTTACGTAGAGGAAGTCCTGTCTGGTCCTAGGATAACTTAATTTTGTTCCTCTAGTTCATTTGCACACTGTGCAGTGTAACAGGCCCTCTACACAGGTAGCTAGGAACCCCCACCCACCAGATACTAAGGAAAGAACTTTGTGGCAGTTCGTGAGATTTGAGGAACTGGTCAGTGATTTGAGAAGACCCTTCACTGAGCACTCTCTCTGTATAAAGAGACAGGTAAATGACTTCCTAGCTGCTTGAAATCCAGTGGAGAGAATACAGTTACAAAATAACTCTTAATACATGGTAGTTGGTGATGGATGCTGTGCTATGATATGATTCAAAGCCAGAGAGGGAGAATCACTCTGATGGGAGTGCCTGGGAAGGCTTTTCAAGGTCAGAATTATTATTCTCACCTGTCCTCATGCTCAGTAGACACTTTGTTCCTATCACTCATTCACCATGAATTCAGGAAATATTTACTGAGCACTGCCTCGAGTTGGGGCAGGGAGTATACAGATGTCTACCATGTTGACCTCCTCTAAAGGAGAAGTCTTTTATGAAGGCTGATGCCATCTTTCTTCTCCTGTTTTGGGGATCATAACAGATGTCACCCTCAATTTTGTTAAAAGCTCATCTTTTTTCTGCCTCTTTTTCTTATTTCTATTACCTCTTAGGTCTTATATCCAGATGGCCAGGCTCAGATGATCCACCCTAAGCCAGCAGACTTCCGGAATCCTGGCCCCGGGCGGCACCGGCTCATCACTCAGGTGTACCTCTCCCACACTGCCTGGACAGGTAAGGAGCCAGTGGGCCAGGGTGAGCAGCACAATATGCGCCTGAGGATCACACCCACCCTTTAACATTTGGCTTTCGCAATTTGAAAACATATGTGGTTAAATGAGGCTTGCCAAGGACTGAACTTGAGTCCTTAAGGAGTTTATAAGCTCAATGTGGGTACATTTGCACTAATTTGCTACACTGCTTTGATGGCATGAGGAACAGGATTCTATTAGAAAATATACAGGAGATTACAATAGAATGGCATCTCATGGAACGGGCCCTGGTTTTGATGCCAGGCAACTATTTTCTTGTCTTAACTCTGCCACTGACTTGCTGTGTGACCGTGGTTACTTTCCCTTTCTGGGTCTTTTTCCTCACCTAAAAATAAAGATGATAATTCTTAATCTACAAATTAATTGTGAGTATTTTTAGTCCATAAGAATAAAATGGAAGAATGCAAGTGCAAAAGACATTACATTTCAAGTCTACAAGGCTGCTTTGGAAATCTTAAAAAAAAAAAAGGCAGTCTGCAGAACCTAAAATATCGGGACAGCTGGACTTGATGGTGTTTCCTAAATCACTGAAGAGGACTTAGGAACATAGTTGTTACTGGAGGTGTTTAATGCTGCCAAATTTGGTTTATTTTAGAAGTAGGGGGATGTCTTTTGGAATTTTCTTTCACTCTGTGTTTTAAAATATATAAACAATTATTTAATGTCATTGTTAATGGTTTCCCTCTGTCAGGGGTGTTGGATGGGCACTGATGACTTTATAAAGCTTTACAAGGTGCTTTTGAATGTTAGGGCAGCCCCTTTGGGGTTCTAGTGACCCTGGGTTTGGCATAGTTGCAGGAGCCCCCAGCACCTCTTTTACCCTGGATCTGCTTCCCTGAGCATCCCTCATTCCATATCCTTGCTTCCCGGCACGTTTTGCACTATATGCCAAAGCACTGGCCCCACAGGATAGTAGAGTCCTTATTCTGATATCTTCTGATGAAGGGACTTATATATGGGCCAGCAAATGCTGTGGGACAGCATTATTTTAGAAGGGACAAGGATCAGGAAAGCAAATCACAGCGTGCTGGAGCTCAAAAAATGTGAAAGGTCTTGAGAGAGCTACTGACTTGTCCCTGTCGCATAGCAAGTCATTGCCAGAGCCAGAACCCAGGCTGTTTGCTCCCAAGCTCCAGGCTCTTGCCACTAGGCCTCATTTCCTCTCAGGATGTCTTAGTTCATTGCAGATCTCGCCTTTGGTATAGTCAGGCTGCTCTGAGCCTGAGGAGTTATAACTTATCCAGGATCACCTCCTCCGAGAGCTCACTACCCAGTCACTATTACAAATCCCTGTTTTAATTCTTTGTATAATACTTAGTAGTGTCAGATCCTTTCTCATTGAAGTGTTTACTGACTTGCCCATGAGAATGTAGGCTCCACTAGAGCAGGGAGCTTTGCCCATCTTTACGTCTCTATCCTCAGTGCCTCTATATCCTGTATCCCTTGTGCCTGACATGTAGTAGGTATTCAACAAATAATGAAAATTGAATACAAGATTATAAGCATGCGATAAAAATTCATTTAATCCTTAGACCAACTATGTGGTGGGAATTAGTGTTCTCATCCTCATTTTACAGATGCATAATTAGAGGCCCAAATAGGTGATCCGTGATAGTACTGAGACTGGCACTTAGATTTCCTAACTCTCAAATCCCTTGTGTTTCGCTGTACTATGCTCTCTTCTGGTCTGGGATACTAAAGTGAAACATCTCATTCTAAATGCACCTGTGCCTTCTTTCGCCTAAACCAGGAGATGGGGCCTGGTGTTCCTAGGGAGCTCTTCCAGTCCCTCAGCAGCTCCCAACTGGGGGCCTCTCCTCTGGGAGGCAGGGTGCTCCTATATGCTTTGAGGCACATAGACCTTCAGTTCCCAACCCTGGGTTGTGACCCACAACCTGTAAGGAACTGTCTGCAGAGCTCCGCCTCCCCCCCAGCGCTGCCTCCCCTCCCATCCGTGGAAAAACTGTCTTCCATGAAACTTAAGAACTGAGCACACAGCAGTTGCTGGTCTGCCACCTGTTAGGAACTGGGCCACAGAGTTCTGCTCCCCCCAACTTCACCCCCTGCCCACCATCCGTGGAAAAATTGTCTTCCATTAAACTGGTCAACCAGTCCCTGGTGCCAAAAAGGTTGGGGACCGCTGACGTAGACCATGTTTCAAATTCTGCCTTCCTTGTTGTGTGATCCTGAGAAAGTTACTTTGCCTCTCTGTCTCATATTCTTTATCTTTAAGATGAGAATAAGAATAGAAACCTAAGAGATATATTCTTCCAGACATGATGAATAGGTTATATGAGTTGTCCTAAATGATCTTTTGTCTTTTTTTCCTGCTATCTTCTCGCTCTTGTTTTCTCTCCTCTCTTCTTTCCTCCTGTGGCACTGCCTTGAATTGCCATTCTTATCAAATGCTGGTAAGGCAAAACAAATCCTTAGGGTTGAGTCCTACATTGACTCCCTCTGACTCTTATCAGGATTTGGCTTCTTCAAAGTGCTGTAAGGGCCAGGGCTGTGGTTGTGGTCTGCCACCTGGGACAGAATAGGAGAGTATGGTAGGAAAGCTGATACAGGTACCTACCCTGACTCTACCCTTAGGGGGAGATTCACCTGGAGCCTGGTACTAGAGAACAGTGATAGTTTCATCACAGATACGCCCTCATGTTATATGGGTGTGTGCTTACCACATGGCTGGTAATTATTAGTGATGCTGAGGCTGCACCCAGAGGTCGTACTGTCCTCTGAGGTTGGCTAGGTTGCTGTGGCCTTGGGCTGCCCGTGCGTCTTTTCCTTCCTGGAGGACAGCAATCCAGTATCTGCTCTGACCCATAGGGAGACGTGTGGAATTGCCCAGGAAGAGGTCTGGGGAGGCATTGAGAAGTACGGGGGTCCCTGCCCTTGTTAATTTAGATCCATCCATCCCTCATTCCTACTCTCTGAATTTCTTAGCCTTGGGCTTATCTTTAACACTTGCACCTTTTGCTCCAGTTGCACAAAATTAAGGAGGACATCCCAAGCTCACTGTGTTCCTGACCTTTGCACCTGCCCCTAGGTTTTTCTGAAATTCTCTCCTCCTCCTTTATAAAAGCCATGTGGTTAATAGAAAGATTAATTGCTTCAGCTTATGAACTGGGCTCAAAGATTCTGTCACAGGTGTGGATCTGGGCATTTACTTAGAACCTCTCTGAGCCTTGGGACTTTTTCCAAGATTGTAACAGTCTTTCTTTCATGATGTGGCAGGATAAGAACTCTTGCAACTACGTGCTTGGCACAGAGTGGGTGTTCTACTCCAAAGCCTTCCTGCACTCCCTCTGCAGTACTTCTTACTGACTTGATTAGAGCATGTACTGCACTCCATTGCAACTGTCTCTGTCTTTCCAGCCTCACAGCCAGCAACTTGATGGGAGGCCTTATCTACCCTTGCTAGGGCCTGCTACATAAAGACACTAGATCAGTATTATAGTATAATGTAATAAAAGAAGGAAAAGTTTCCTCACATGATTTTAGGTCCCGGAAACATGTTCCTGTTCACTGGTGAGGAATTGTTAGCAGAACCATTTCCTATTTGAAGGCTTCTTCTCCACTAAGAAAGTAGAGTTCTGTGCTACACGCAGCCCTGAGGCTTGAGATTGAACTACATAGGAAGAGCCCACTTATTTGGGTCTGAGAATAGGCCACCTGCACCTGGGGTCCTCTGTCCTAAGGCTGGAAGGCCTTTCAGAAGAAGGGTTTTTAGTGCACTCTCTGATTGTCTCAGCAGCCATGGCTCGGAGCTGCAGGGAGCACACAGAGACCCAAGGAGGAGGCGGCAGAGAAGCATCATATCTGCAGGCTCAGTGTCATCCTCACAGGATTTAGGCTGGGAAAGTGTTTTTGTTCCGTGAGGGTGAAGGGAAGAACGCGGACAGATGAAGAAATGTTCTTGAAATCCTACTGCATCTATTTTGATTTGCTTTTACTTGACATTTCATCTCAGTTCCTGGTAGTTGCCTTATCACAGAGGATTTCTTTTGTCTTTTTTCCAGAACCATGCCAGGTGGAAGTGAGGCTGCTGTTGGCCTACAATTCCAATGCTCGCATTCCAAAATTCTCCTGGATCGAGGGTGGTGAGGTGTCACCCCAGGTGGAAACCAGCATCGAGGGCACCATCCCCTTCAGCAAGCCTGTAAAAGTTTACATAATGCCCAAACCTGCAAGGCGCTGAATCAAAAGCAGTCTGTACAGCCACGGCCTAGAAGGCCCTTCTTAGGTATTAGAATGTGCCAGAGCCCAGAGCACTTCACCTGGAAATGATGTGTAGACATAAGGAGTATGTGACTCTTACAGTCTCATCTGGTATCAAACACAGGATAAATTATTTTCACATTGGTCAGGCGCCATGGCTTATGCCTGTAATCCTAGTATTCTGGGAGGCTGAGGCAGGAGGAGCACTTGAGGTCAGGAGTAGGAGACCAGCCTGAGCAAGAGTGAGACCCCGTCTCTACTAAAAACAGAAAAAATTAGCCAGGTGCCTAAAAATAGAAAAAAAATCAGCTGGGTGTGGTGGTGTGCACCTGTAGTCCCAGCTACTTGGGAGGCTGAGGCAGAAGGATCACTTGAGCCCAGGAGTTTGAGGTTGCTGTGAGCTAGGCCGATGCCCTGGCACTTTAGCAGCCTGGGCAACAGAGGGAGACTCTTTCTCAAAAAAAAAAAAAAAAAAAATTATTTTTGCATTAAAAAATCAAAAACTGGCTGGGTGCGGTGGCTCACGCCTATAATCCTAGCACTCTGGGAACACTCCAAGGTGGGTGGATCGTTTGAGTTCAGTAATTCGAGACCAGCCTGAGCAAGAGCGAGACCCCATCTCTACTAAAAATAGAAAGAAATTAGCTGGACAACTAAAAATACATATAGAAAAAATTTGCTGGGCATGGTGGCGCACGCCTGTAGTCCCAGCTGCTCGGGAGGCTGAGGCAGGAGGATTGCTTGAGCCCAGGAGTTTGAGGTTGCTGTGAGCTAGGCTGATGCCACGGCAATCTAGTCTGGGCAACAGAGTAAGACTCTGTCTCAAAAAAAATTAAAAAAAAGAAAAAAATCAAAACTGCCAGGAGCAGAGGCTGGCACCTGTAATCCCAGCTACCCAGGAGGCTGAAGCAGGTGGATTGCTTGAGACTGGGAGTTCAAGACCAGCTTGGGCAACATAACAAGACCAATCTCTAAAAAAAGTTTTAAAAAATTAGCCAGGCATGGTGGCATGTGCCTATAGTCCCAGTTACTCAGGAGGCTGAGGTGGGAGGATTGCTTGAGCCTAGGAGTTGGAGGCTGTGTTGAGCCATGATTGTACCACTGCACTCCAGCCTGGGCAACAGAGTGAGACCTGTCTCTTTAAAAAAAAAAGAAGAAGAAGAAAAGAAAAATTCAAAACTCTTCAAGTCTTTCCAGCACCACCCCCAAATAAAGTTGAGAAAACACCAAGCTATTGTAATTTCTGGTCCATAAAGAAATTCGTGTGGCCCTAGCTTCAGCATTTATATCATGTGCTTACATGCTGTTCCTCAGGTGTGAAACACAAAGATCCAATTTCCCAGCCACCTCCGAAGAACTGGTTATTTGAGCCATAACCTTGTTTCTTAAAGTGATACTCTGTTTGCCAGGGCCAACTCCAAAGCAGCTTTTTCAGCTGTGCATTTTCCCCGTGGACAGTTCCTTGAGGACCTTCTTGCCGAGAGGCCTCTTCCCTAACTCAGGCAATAGCTGGGCCCAGGACTGACTGAATAGCTGGAGAATGAATAATTGTCATCCTTGAGGGAAATTCTTGATCTTGCCTGCCTTTATTCTTAGAAACTCTATGGCTTTTAAAGAAATAATAGAAAAGAGCCATATTTTAGAAAAGAAATCGAGATGATGGGAAGGAGGGATCCAGTGTAGTAAATAAGTCATTTCCTGCTGTGTCTCTGATGAGGTGGTGCTGTGTGGGGGGTTCACATTGCAAGTGCGATGTAATCACAGCGCCCCAGAGAGGTCAGCCTGTTGGGCAGGGCCTGTGCTATGTGTTTACCTATCATCTAATCCTCACACCGCCCAAATGAGGGTTGGGATTAGGTCACTGGTGGGAAAACTGTATAGTAAATAATAGAGCGTGTATTCATACAAATCCAAGAAGATCCCAGAGGTCTAAGCTACACCACACTTCAGGGGAAGTATATGGAAAAGAGCCTTCAAATCTTAAGCTTTCTATGCCTCCGTTTCCTCATCTGCGCAATATAGATAATCAGACCTGAAGTGTTGTTGAAAGGATGGATTAGGCCGGGCGCCGTGGCTCACGCCTGTAATCCTAGAACTCTAGGAGGCCGAGACGGGCGGATCATTTGAGCTCGGGAGTTCGAGACCAGCCTGAGCAAGAGCGAGACCCCGTCTCTACTAAAAAATAGAAAGAAATGATCTGGACAACTAAAAATATATAGAAAAATTAGCCAGGCATTGTGGCGCATGCCTGTAGTCCCAGCTACTTGGGAGACTGAGGCAGGATTGCTTGAGCCCAGGAGTCTGAGGTTGCTGTGAGCTGACGCCATGGCACTCTAGCCCGGGCAACAGAGTGAGACTCTGTCTCAAAAAAAAAAAAAAAAAAGGATGAATTAAATAATGCTTGGTAGAATCTGAATCTGCAGCCAGTTTGGATCATATTTGGTACTTGGAGAACTTATGACTTTTGGTTTAATGTACTGTGTGCCAGGCAGTGTTGTATGCCCTCTAAGTGAAGTAACTCAATTAATGCTCACAGCCACCCTATGAAGTAGGTACTGTTATCTTCATTTTATAAACAAAGCAACTGAAGTTCAGAGAAATTAAGTAACTTTCCCTAGGTCACACAACTAGTAAATGACAGATGTAGGATTTGAACCAAGGCAGTCTGGCTCCAGGAGGTTATGACTGCTCTAGAGGGACTAGGGGAAGAAAGATTACTTCCAGGAGCTGACTTTGCTAGTGTGCTCACCTGTTTTGCACATCTCGCATGAGTGAGCTCTCATGAGTCAACAACAAGATGCCCTGAAAAAGGGGCCTGCCTTAAAGATAAAATGAAGCTTGTAGCCAGGCTGAATCATGCTGTGGCCCTGACACAAACACCTGAAGGCAATTGCAGGGTTGGAGCAGAGATGAAAACAACAGCCCCATGGCTGCTGACTGAGCCCATCATGCCGTAACTATAGAAGGCCTTCGCCTTCTAAGAGAAGAGTATGCTGGATACTTTTCAGATACAGTACCCCTTTTATAAAAATCCTTCCAAGTTATCCCCCATTTTGCAGGTGAGGAAATGGAGGCGTTGAGGTAGTGTCTTTATCCTAAGGGACAAAGCCTGGACTTGATCCTGTGTTAAAATCCAAAATGTATTTTTTCTACCAAAGGTAGACATACACTAAGGGGCAGATTTTGGCTTACCATCAGAATAAAAATTTGTTGCTAAGGACTTTAAGTATCATAAGAGGGGTTGGGCTTAACCTTTTAAATCCCTTTTACCCTGAATTCTCAGGTTCTGGGAAATACAAGAATTTTGATTTTCCTGCACCTGGTTCTGTACTTTTTCACTGCACTTCACTGAAGTGAAAAAGTGACCATTTTATAAAGGCCTGGAAAGGAGTGTGGCACCTTCATTTACAAATGAAGGTGAAGCCCAGAGAGGCTGAGTTACCAGTGAAGCTAAGGCTAGAACCCAGGCCTCCTGATTCTTCCCCGGTGTGGTTTTCATAATAGGGGTCTGTTGTTACTAAGTGGTCCGGCATTCACCCAGCAGTCAGGGCCAGAAACCTGCGTGCCACGCTGGATTTCTTCCTTATCCCTCATACAAAAGCAGCCAAGTCCTTTAGATTCTGCTCTCTGCAGTATTTCTTGTCTCAGTCCTCTTCTCATACTCAGTGTTTCCGTCCTGATGCAGCCACCATCATCTCTCCTCGTGTACAGCGTTAGCCTCCCAGTGATCTGTCTCAGATCTTGCCCTCTTCAGTCCATTCTTCACACAGCTGTCTGTCTAAAAGCCAGATCTGATCACATCATTCCCCTTCTTAAGCTCTTTTAAGTGGATCACTGCTAGTCCCAGGATAAAATCTAAACTTCTCTCCTTGAAGGCTCTTCATGCCTCTGTGTTGTCTCCAGCCTCATACTCCTCCCAGACTGTCTCTGTACTACTCCAGCTGAACAGAATTCCTGTAGTCGTTCGCAAAGCTCCCCGTGCTCTCACTGACCTCTAGGCCTTTGGACCTGCTGAACCTTGGAATGTGCTCTTGGGACTTCTCTGGTTCCTTTCCTCTCATTCTTCGGGACTGGGCTTTGTTCTAGAACCTGCTCTTATCTGACTCCTCTGGGCTTGGAACATTGCCTCCTGTACATTCTTCAAGCATAATATTTGTCATTGTATTGCAGGTTCACAAACAGAAACCCCTAAAGAAGGTAGGCAGAAAAAGCAAAGGAATAATGTGGCCAAGAGGAACATAATAGAGACTGAAGAATGAGAGAGCACATTCTCTGCCAGAGAAGGCAGTTGCTATTCCATGCCACTCAGTTCTTTTAAGCGTGGGCCTGGTCGTGTTAGACCTTCCCATTCTTCCAAAAAAGTCAGAAATCTGCATTTTCATGTAAAAATACCCAATTAAAAAATCTTGGTAACTAAAGTCAAGGTTAAAATTATAGAGAAAACACATCTCCAGGTAGACGTGTGCCCATTTGCAACTTCTGTGTGATCGCTGTAATGTTTACATGTCTATTTTTTCCAACTAATCTGTACCTGGATCATAAGAATGTCTGTGTTTTTGTATCCCCAGCACAACTCTCGCCACATACCCGGCAGGGAAAGAAAGAGTATATGAATCCAGAGCAAAGTTGGCGGTACCTGGTGTGTCGCAAAAGCAAGCCCTGAGATTTAAGTTTCTGAAAGGACTTTGTATTTTCTTTGACATGATTGAGTTCAGCAAACTGAATTATGGAGAAGAAAGGTACACATGTAGCACTTCTTGTCTTAGGAACCACTTACATTAGAAGAAATTAAGTGTGGGCCGATTGAGGGCTGTGCTACCTAAAAACTGAATCAAAAGGATTTAATGATTAATACATAGGACTAAATATAGCGTCATGTGGAGAAATAGCTTTTCTCCAAGCTCTGTATATTTCCAGCATTGACCATGTGGACCAGATTGAAAAGTAGGGGCTATTTATTAGCAGGTTTTATACAAAGTTGGATAACCTCTAAGACATTTGTACTAAGTTCTCTTTAATTGGTGACAACTCAATTAGGAACAATGATTACACCCACACCTAATTCAACACCCATTGGAGCTGTCTCACTTTACATTTGACGAAAAAAAAAAAACTGCATCACTAAAGAAACAGTCTGAATTTTATCAAACATCTCTCCTGGGTATATAGGGCTGGCTTTATGAGCTGAGGGAGCAGATCTATAAAGATCCTGTCATCTGATAAATGCAGAAAGGGCACTGAGCAGGACCTCCCTAGACTTCTTTGCTGGGTGTCAGGTCTGTGAGGTCTCCTCCCATGGGCCTCTAAGGAGCAAGGAGGTGTATGACAGAAAGAGATCAAGACACAGCATTGGGTTCTAATCCTGGGTCTGCTACTTGTTGGGTGAACTTGGAAAAATTCTTTCATTTTCCATTCCAATTGTCTTAGCTCACCTTTTCTTGCCAAGCCACATCTTAAGTTGCTGTGCAGTCTATGGATTGGCTTTGCTTAGGTCAGATGCCTGACAGTGAGAGGGTCGCGTGGAGCAAAAATCAGCTTTCCAGGGCTGCTGCTTCCACAATAGCTGGGGTGGAGCAATTTTATTTAGTTATAGCTGTTATAAACACCATACCTAGTAAATGTCTAGTTAAAAAGTTGCCAAGTAAATGCTTATTCAGTGAATTAATGAACATTTCATTCTTTAAGAATCAGGTTAAGTGTCATTTCCTTAGTGATGTCTTCCCTAATTTTCCTTACATCCTGGTAGGATAAATTGGTCTTTTCTTTGTGCCACCATTGGGCCTTGTAACTTTCATAATATCAACACATTGTATAATTATTGTCTGTTTATTTGTCTCACATAACTCCCGGGAGCAGGATCTATAACTTTTTTCCATCCCTATTCCCCCAGGGAATAACTGGTCATAAGGAAATTAGTAACAGGCCGGGCGCGGTGGCTCACACCTGTAATCCTAGCACTCTGGGAGGCCGAGGTGGGCGGATCGTTCTGAGCTCAGGAGTTCGAGACCAGCCTGAGCAAGAGCGAGACCCCATCTCTACCAAAAAATAGAAAGAAATTAAT
>CAUYSK010005346.1:0-46598 GCA_963575035.1 Avahi laniger | reverse complement strand
GCAGGGCGGGGTTGCCAGAGTGAGCAAATACAAATGTAGGATGCCCAGTTATAGTTGAGGTTCAGCTAAGCAATGAATAATTTTTAGCGTATTTGGGACATATTTATACTAACAATTCATTTGCTGTTTGTGTGAAATTCTAACTTAACTGGGCAGCCTGTATTTTCTGTGGCAACCCTGACCCAGGGGTGCAGTACTTCTTTTCATTTCCCAAGAACTTACGCATTTCCCAGCTCAAGCTCCTCCAGGAACAGGCTCCTTCCAATCTCAGCTTCTTGAATCCTACACTGTCTTAAAGGCCCAGCTCAAAGGACGCATTGTTGTGAAGACGTTCCCCCTGTAAATCAGTTCTTGTCTCCTCTCTTCCTTCTTGCCCCGCTTGCTTATTTTTGTATGTTGGTTTACGATTAGTTGCTTCTAAGTCTGTTTCCTCCACTACACTGGGAGCAACTGAAGGGCAAGGACTTTATCTAAATTCTTTTCCTCCATCGCCCCCAGTGTATCCTCATCCGTGCCTGATATATAGTAAGTACTTCGTGGATGTTTGCTGATTGAGTGAATGAATGATCAAAGCTAACACACTGAGTGCTGACTACATGCCAGGCGTGGTTCTAAGCACTCTCTATGGATTTAGGTCCTTGAATGTTTTAGTAACCCTTTCAGGTAAGGATCTTTCGAATTTCCATTTTAGAGATGGAGAAATGGAGGCACAGAGAAACTAATAACTTGCCCGAGGATTCGAGCCCAGGCACTGTGGCTCCATAGTCTGTGTCTTAACCTCTGTAATACAGTCAATGAATGAATGAGTGAACAGAAGAGGGAGCGGAAGAATAAATGAAAGAATGCACGAGCCCAGGTGGCAGACACAAGCAGTGGGAGCCAAGGTGAGTAACAGGAGATGACAGGCAGGAGGAGTCAGGGAGACACCAAGAGGAGAAGCTGAGGGATGCACATGGAAGAAGCAGGGGACTTGGGCGTGACAGGTAGCCCAGCAGCGGGAAGCAGCGTATCTCTTGTTCCTGTTTCTGCTTTGGAAACCAATCCTTGGGTCCCAACTCACCTGCATCTCTGCAGGGGTCTGACTCTAACTCTTCCTAGCTTTCTTCCCCCCAGCCCTCCTCTCCCCAGAGCTCACTCCACACTGCCTTCTCTTCAGAGGCTCAGACCTGCTGAGCTCCGAGGCCAACGCTGCCTTTCCCTGGGGGCACTCAGCTAGGAGTTAAAGGGCCTCCACACGAAGTCAGCTTGGCTCTGGGGCCCCTCCCTGTCTAGCGGACCTCTGCCTGGTTCTTGCCGTGGGTTTGACATGAAAGAACTGATGTGATCCCTGGAGTGTGACCGTGGGCTGCCTGCCAGTCAGAGCACCAAAAAGATTATTATAGGAGCTTAATAACCCCTTTCTCTTCAAGCCTATGGAAACAGACAGTGGCCTGCTCACGTCTTCAACCTATTCTTTTTTTAAAATTGTGGTAAAAAACCACATAACATAAAATTTACCATCCTAACCATTTTTAAGTGCACAGTTCAGAAATGTTAAATATATTCACATTGTTGTGAAACAGTACTCCCGAGTTTTTTATCTTGCAAAATTGAAACTCTGTACCCATTAAACCATAATTCCTCTCCCCTCCCCCTCTAGCCCCTGGTAGCCACCACTCTACTTTCTGTTTTTATGAATTTGACTACTTTAGATAGCTCACTTAAGTGCTTAGGTGAAATCATGCAGTATTTGTATTTGTGTGACTGGCTTCTTTCTCTTGGCATAATGTCTTCAAGGTTCAGATGTTGTAGCAGATATCAGAATCTCATTCCTTTTCAAGCTGAATAATATTCCATTGTGTGTATGTACCACATTGTCTTTATTCATCCCTTTGTTAGTGGACATTTGGATTGTCTCTACCTTTTGGCTTATGAATAATGCTACTATGAACATGAGTGTGCAAATATGTCTTGAGACCCTGCTTTCATTTCTGAAGAGAGATTGCTGGATCCTGTGGTAGTTCTAGTTTTAATTTTTTAAGGAACTACCATACTGTTTTCCAAAGTGGCTGTACCATTTTATAATACATTCCCTCCAATTTCTCCACATCCTCACCAGCACTTGTTATTTTCTCTTTCTTCGATAATAGCCATCCTAGTGGAGGTGAGGTTGCCTCGGAACTATTCTTTATTAGAAGGTTGCATGTTTGAACTGGCTTGGAGCAATTTTTAATTATTCATTAGAATGGAGCCACGGGGAAAGTATAGCAGCATTCTGTGAGTAGATAACCTAGAGCCACAGAGAGCAATCGTAATTTTGCCAATGACTTTGTGACTCTGGGCAAGTTGTGCGATTTCTGAGTTCCCATCTGCTCACTTGAGAAGGACAAGACCTTCTTGATGACACAACCTCCTCCCTCCTGTGCCCCGATGTTTCTGCCAGGACGAAGGGAGGAAGTGAGAAATGGAAGATACCTTGTTAGATATGGGTCTTAATCTCAGCAGCCATCGCCCTGTTTTTTTTTTCCCCATAAAAATAACTCATGCTTATTTTTTAAAAATTAGAAAGCTCAGAAAAGTGTTAGAAGCAAGGAAATATTTTTCCCCCATTCGATCACCCAGAGGTAACCACTGATGATAACATTTTGCTGTGTTTCTTGTAGTCTTTTCTTCCTAAGTAAGGCAAACTTCTTTCATCTTTAATAGAGTTTCCATTTTTCTAAAGAAGAGCTACTCATTTTCACAGCAATCATTAGCAAGGTTAACCGAGCTCTCAATGTCTTAAATATATCTTTCTTTGTGCTAGCTCGCTTCTTAAATGTGTCACTTTGAGTGAAAAGCAATTAATTACAGTGGAAAGGCTGCTCGGAGATGTCTTATGAAATTATGTTAATCTGTATAGGGAGAGAGAAAGGAAAGGAAAGAGAGTTGCTGGGCAAAGTAACTGAAGTCTATTTAAATGGGTAATTTCCTTCCCTTTCAAGTTTCAGAGTTGGGGATTCGTATATTTATGAAAGGACTAGAAAACTATTATTGTAGCTCCAATTTGTCAAAATCAGTAAATCCTAACTGAAAAACAAAGTTGACAGAGCAGCAAAAAGGTAACAAAAGATTGACTTTGGTAAATGTCATTTCATTTTTTTTTTTCTTTTTTAAGAATCATTGCAGTATTAGTTCAGGAAAAAAATTGAAATGATAATCTGAAGATTTAAAAAGGTGGCACGTGGGAGAGCCCTGGAAGCAAAGGCACCCTTTCAGGAATGTCCGGACTCAGGAAACTGTGCTTGGAAGTCTTTGGGGCTGGCTTTGAGACTGCAGGGGTCCCAGAAGTTTTCGCCTTTATATCTTGGGCCTGGCTGGGACCCCTGAGAATGGCCTGACCTGGCTCCTGGGCTGGGAGAATGATGCAGGAAAGGTGTTTGGCACAGCCCATGGCACAGGGGAAGTGCTCAGGAACTGTTCCATACAATTGCTGTCATCTGGGACAGTGGAGGGACTGGGCTTCTGGGTCTTCTCTTGGCAATGTAGTAGTTGAGGGGGAACAGTCACATTTGAAAAATGGGGGATGGTGGAAGTGGATTAACACCTTCGTCTGCTTTCTAATTCCTCCTTAATCTGGGCTTCCGGGGTCCTGTGTGTGTGTGTGTGTGTGTGTGTGTGTGTGTGTGTTTATGTCAGCACATGCAAAATGGGGAAGGCTCAAGGAGGAGGAAGAGTCAACTAATATTTATTAAGCTCCTTCTGTGTATTAGACGCCATGCTAAGCATGTAAGAAAAAAACCAATTTTGCAAGAAAAATTAGGTCACTTGACTAAGCATTTGGACCAGGATTGTCTGTCTGACTCTAATGCCTGAGCAGGCATATCTCCTCCATTTTCTGTGGACCTATGGAAATATTTCCTCCGTCATGTTCCTTAAGAGCAGACAAGGACCCTTCAGGATGGGAGAGAACTCAGCTTATAGGTCACCGCATCCAACCCTGAGCCTCAGCCCCTCTGTTAAACCTCCCTGCCAAATGCTCATCAGACCTCCGCTTGCTTGCCTCCTTTGACAGGGAGCTCATTTCTGCTCAAGGCAAACCCTTTGGTCTTAGGCTGCTCAATTTTTTTTTTTTTTTTTGAGACAGGGTCTTGCTCTATAGACTGGGCTGGAGTGCAGTGTGGCATCATCAAGCTTACTGCAGCCTCAAACTCCTGGGCTCAGGAGATCCTCCTACCTCAGCCTCCCGAGTAGCTGGAACTATAGACATGCACCACAATGCCCAGCTAATTTTTCTATTTTTTGTAGAGGTAGGATCTCACTTTGTTGCTCAGGTTGGTCTTGAACTCTTGGCCTCAAGCCATCTTCCCACCTCAGCCTCCAAAAGTGCTAAAATTGCAAGCATGAGCCACCTCGCCCGGGCAATTTTTTGGAAGTTCTTTATTGAGAAAAAAAATCCTTCCTGTAGTTGTCCTCTACTGATCCTAGCTGTGCTCTCTTTGACACAGAGAACGTGTCCAATCCCCTCACTCCGTGACAGCCCTTCATGGACTGAATACGTTCACCATGTAATCCCATGATCTGCATCTCTCTGTGTTCAAGATCCTTAGCTCACTGGGCACTGGAGGGCCTGAATTGCCTTCATCAAAGCAAGAGGTAATTATGTATTGCCGTCATGCATTTTTAAAAAATAAAAACAACTGTCTACTTATATAAACTCTCCTAACAAAACAAAGTTGAGGACTAAGAATTAAATCAGGAAGTTCTGTGAGCCTTTCAAAATAGTGTCAGAATACAGGCACTTTACTTAAAAAATAGACTCCGCCTAGCCTTGTTACTCTTTGTTTATGTACAATCCTAACACATCTGGCTGCCAGTTCACTAGACAGCTGTGGATCAGGAGGGAGACAGAACCTTTTAGAGGTAGGTCCTTCATCCCAGCCCCTTCGAATGATCCCAGCTCAGCCCCCATTGGCTATCCTATGCAAAGTGCCATTCGTGCCCATGCCCTGTCTCTGGAATTACTCTGGGCCTCTTCCTGGTACTCCTTATCTTTCATTTTCTCAATTTCTATCCATCTTGCCACTGCCAGCATTTTGTCCCCATACCTGGCCACTTCAGTTGGTGACCAGGTTTTGAACATGCTATTCCAGCCCTGATTTTAGTATTCAGCTTTGCTACCTACTGGTGGCGTGCAAGTCACTTAACCACATTAAGCTTTGTTTTTGCTTTTTTTGTTGTTGTTTTAACGTGTAAAATTCCAATCTCACATGTTTGCGTGTGAGTCTCAGAAGTGACAATGTGTGTGAAAGGACAAGCAGTCAACGGGGGCAGCTGTCGTGACGATCCAGCTTCTGTGCACACGCACCACAGCACCCCGGTCTTGGCGGTCTCCAGCGGACTTGCTCTAGCCAGGTCCAGAGTTTCAAAGGCAGGATTGCGGAGGACAAGCACAGTGACAAGTGGTAGCTGGAGAATAAGACGGAGTTGGGGAAACTTTAAAACTCAGGCGCTAATATCTGGGTCCCTCAATGAAGAGGCAAGGGCTCAATGTGCCTCGTGAACCTCCAAGAGCAGCGTCACTATAAAGCTTCGCAGAGCTTGATGCCTGTGACCATTCCTTCATCCCCTAAGCAAAAATGTATTGAACACTCACTTCGTGCCAGGCCCTCTCTGCCCACGGGAAACGTAGCCGTGCGTCAGACAGAGCCCGGCTCTCATGGGGCGCCCATTCTTGCTGAGCCTGAGTCAGGAGAGAAGGCGAAGTATAATTAATAGATACTGTTTAAAGGTGCAAGAAATTTTAGAGTGTGTTTTAGAAAGTTTACGTTCAAAATGATTACAGTTATTAATTTATATCCAAAATAATTATAGTTTTAAACATTTTGGCCAAGGGAAAGCTGCAGTTATCACTGAATTTCATTTAAGTAGGCTGGGTGCGGTGGCTCACGCCTGTAATCCTAGCACTGTGGGAGGGTGAGGCGGGAGGAACACTTGAGGTCAGGAGTTTGATGTTGTAGTGAGCTGTGATGACACCACTGCACTCTAGCTGGGCGACAGAGTGAGACTCTGTCTCAAAAAATTTAAAAAAAAGTTAACTATAACTTAAAAAAAAGAAATTCTCCCCAGCCTCCCTCATCCCTCTCTCGCCTTCTTTGCTGGGGCGAGCACAGGATCTGTTCTGCCTCTAGTCAGAGTCAGGGTCAGAGCAGAGGGGCTAGGAAAGGAAAACTGAGCCAGGAGGTCTACACCACATGACTCGAGTGACAGACACTGGGGCCTGGCCATGGCCAAAGCCATGGGGCGCCCACAGAGTCATCACCCACCAATTCCTCTTCCGCCATTTGTGGAATCTCTAACAATGCTGAGACACCATCGACTGAGAAGTGCTGTGAGAAACAAAGCAGATTCGAGTGTCACGGCTGTGTGACAGAAATACTGCAAGGACTCGGGACGGGCAGTCAGGAGGCTGGCATCCAGGCTTGGCTCCCCCACCAGCTGTGAATGCTGGGGCAAGCGGATACCCCTCTGGGCCTCTGTTTTCTGGTGCATGATGTGGGGTTAAGCAGCTGCTTGTCTATTCTCCTAGGATTTCTGTGAGGCTAAAAAAAGAGAACAAAAGTGAAAGTGCTTTGGAAATGACAAAGCGGTGAAAAGATGCAAGGAATTATTGTTGTTGCCCTGAGCTGGAGCCAAGCAGGCAGTAGCTCTGTGTCCCCTGCCCTGGTGATAAAGGGTAGCATGAAAAACCTTATCTGCTCCCTTCTGCTGTATCAAGACTTATTCCCTGGAGGGGATCTGGGCAGTGGGGAAACAGAGGCCAGCCTGGGTGGCTTCCAACCGCATGTGTTGGCTCTCTGGAACACCGGGCCAGGAGGCAGGAGGCTGGGCTCTGGGCGCTGCTCTACTGCAGACAAGCTGCATGCCCCAGCTGGGCTACAGCAAGCAAACCTGACTGTTGGGGGGCACACCTCAGGACTTCTGCTGTGGGCAGGCCCTGGTTTCCATCACCCCAGTCACGGGGTCTGGACCTCCTGCCTCAATGTTCCTTTCCTAGTCCTTTTGCTCCATCCTGACTCTGCTTAAAGGCAAAAGAGAGCCTGTGCTCTCCCTCCGTAAACAGCCCCAGCAAAGCAGGCTGAGCTATGTGCCGCCATTTAGCCTCTCTGGGCACTGGCCAGCGCTAAAATTCTGATGCCATATCATCAGCTTGAATGCAGGGAGCTGGATCAGCTCTGAAGTCTGGGGCAGGAGGGAAAAGGGGGGAAATGCCTACTGAGTATCAGGTCCTTTCAGCGTCGTTGATCTCCTTTTGTTCATCCAGCCTGTGATCATGCCAAGCGCCGTGCCAGGTCCTGGGGACCATGCGTAACCAAGGCAGGCCTGGCTTTGTGGGGACTACAGCAAAGCGGGAAAGACAGGCATAAAACAGATGTTCACACAAATACAGAATGACAGTTGTGGTAACCGGTAAAGGAAAAGAATAAAGAGCTATGAGGAGAGACTTCACTGGCCCGTTATGGAGTTGGAACTCAGCAGATAATAAGATGTCCAACTAGAAGGGGACAAAGCTTCCATGCAAAGGGAACAGGTGTGAAGGCCGCACGGCTGGAAGGAGATTGGCATGGCCCAGAGACCAAGTGAGAAAGCAAATGTGTGCGTGGGGTGTGAGCAAGGCTGAATTGTTGCTGGCACTGGTGCTGAGCGCTGGCTGAGGCCACTTGTGGGCTGTAGTCAGAGCAGAGGTCTTGATCCTAATCTTGGCATCCTTTTATCTTAGAATGTGAGCTCCACTGACCTAGATCTTTAGCATACAATTAGAATTTCTTATTTTGTGGACACCAAATTCCATAGACATTCACTGTATTTAGCTCTAGAAAAACAGGGAGGCAAAAAAAGACATTGTCCCTGCCCCTTTGGTCCCCGTCTGGAGGACAGGCTGGTGAGAGGGCAGCGGGTGGGGCAGACACTTTATTAAGGAACTCAAGCAAGACAGGCTGAGATTCTTTGCCACAAAGGATGTGCGAGGGCCAAGGCTCAACAACCGGGTCTGACAGTTACAGGAACTTGTCACGTTAATGGCCACATCTTTGTGATGCTTGTCATACCCACGTAGGAGGCTTTCCAGGGAAAAGTATAGTTTAAGCTGAGCCTTGAAAAGTGATAGAACTTTTTATTTTAATGTGTTTTTTTTCCGAGTTAAAAATAATCTATGCTCCTAAAAGAAAATTTGAGAAAGACATAAAAGGAAAAAGGAGATAATTACAACTACACTTAATCCAGAGAAACTACGTACACATTTTAGTGCGTAGCCTGCAGGCTCCTTGTCTGTGTTTAACAACATCGAAACCATTGTATATGTACAATTTGGCAACACTCTCACCTTTCATTTCATAAGTCAAAAGTCTTTTCCCATGTCATTAAATGGTCTTTAAAAATATGATATTTAATTGCTGTTCAACATTCTGTTCTTTGGATTTGTGTGACTACACTGTCATTGGATATTTTGGTAGTTTCCAAATTGGTCGCTACTATGAATAATGCTGGAATGAATATCTTTGTACACAAAACCTGTGATGGCGTCTGGGTGTTCCCTTAGGGCAGATTCTGAGGAGTGGGATTGCTGGGTCAAAGGGTGTGAACATTTCTATGGCTCTGGGTATGTGCTGGCTGATCACACTGCTACCAGCAGCGTAGGAGCTCTTCTATCTCACTGTACGCTTGCCAACACTGTTTTCTTTTTTAAATCTTCTCCATTTTGATGGAGGGGAACAATGCTGTCTTGCTGCCTAAGCAAGCCTTTTGTCGACTAACAACGAGTCTGAACGTAACCAGCAGAGGTGAGGGAATGGGGAGGTGGGGAAGGGCACAGAGAGAACGGTTTGAGGAAAGGCTGGCATAGTTCTTCCCCAGGTAGCTCTGTGGAAGTTTCTGGAATGTTTAGGGAATAGCACAAAGGCCGCCTCAAGTCACCGGTAACGTCTCCTCTGCTGTCTTGGGCGCTGAGAGCAGCCAGCTCAGGACACTTCCACCTGGAAGGGGAGCGGCCGCCTGAGACCCGGTTCTGTTTGTCCCAGAGTGAGCTTGGGAGGCAAGAACCCTTCTCAGCCACCCCCAGCACTGCTGTCCTAAAGGATGGAGCCTCACTCAGCCAGATTTCTCCAGTGAGAGAGGGAGTCTACACTCCTCATCTCTGTGAAAAGCGAAGTATGGTGAAGTGGGATTTGGGAATAAAACCTTCGAAACAGGCCTGTATATACTACTGGAGAGAGCATAAATTGGTGCACCCTTTTTGGGGGCAACTTGGTAATATGTCCCAAATTGTAAAGTGTGAATACTTTTAACTCAATAATTTTACTTTTAAGAATGTATTCAAGAAAATAAACAGATAAAAATGCAAAAAAATTGTATGCACAGGGAAGTATATGAAGGAAGTATTATTGGTGTTAGTGAAAAAAATGGAAACAATCTAAGTGAGTAACGTCTGTGTGCCTGAGAAATGGAGACATTTGCATGAGAAATTGTGTGGAAGTCTGGATTGAGGAAAGGGCCAATAACAGCTAAGAAAAAGCTGTCTGGAAAATATCCAGAAAGATCCCCTGCCTAACACCCAAGAGGAGCCCTTCCTCCCAGCCTGCATTTGGCATCGACAGCTTGCAAAGCAAAGCATGGCTTGAGCCTACCACAGGCGGGCACACAGGCAGCAGCCCACTTCAATCTGCATCCACAAATAGGGAAAATGAGTTGTTTGGCCAGGAGGGTGAGACCCCATCTCTCCTGGTGCCCCTCCAGCTGCTACTGTGGCCAAGAGGACAGTAGTTATTCCATCTTGGCTAGAAACATGCCAATAGGGGGCCAGAATATCCGAGGATCAGGCAAGTATGCTACTAACAACCTCTAATGATGCATACGCAGAAAAATATCATCATATATCTTTTATGGGATTGAAAAATTCCTAATCAGGGGACCAATCAGAGTAAATGTCTCCCTCGGAAAGAGACATATTACAAAGAATAGAAAAAAATATTAGGAAATATTAAATTCTAAATGACAGCAAGCTTTGGGAGGACATTATTATTACTCATTATTCAGAAAACATGTATTGAGTGCCTACCCTGTGCTAACGGTGAGCAAGACAGGCAAAGTCCCTGTCTTCATGGAGTCTGCCTTCTAGCGTGGGAAGGAAGATAACAAACGAGGAAGCAAATACTAAATGGTGGGTGTGGAGTGCCGTGGTGTGGAGGAACAGGCTGCTGGGCAGAGGGACTGAAGGAGGCACACTGGGAAGGGTGCTTGGGGAAGGTCCCTCCGTGGTGGCAAGGATTGTGAGCTGAGATCTGATGTCTGAGAATGAACCTGCCGTGCAGGGCAGGGCAACTTAGGCACAGGGAACAAGCACCGGGACAGAACAGGGGCCGGTGTAGCTTCAGTGCATGACAGGGAGACAGTCATAGGCCGGGAGGGGGAGAGGGGGACAGGAAGTAGGTCACGCAGTGTCTTATGCATTCTAAGAGCAATTGCGGATTATTGAAGAGTTTCAAACAGGAGAGGAACATAGATGGTTTATGTTTTTTGCTGTTGTTGCTTTTTAGTTTTAGTTTTGTTTGTAATTTTAGTTTACTGGGTGTTGTTTAAAAATGAGATGTAATTAATATACCATAAGATTCAACCTTTTAACGTGTTCAGTTCAGTCATTTTCTATGACATTCACAAGGTCACACAACCATCACCATTATCTATGTCCAGAACATTTTCATCACCCAAAAAAGAAACTTTATACCCATTTGCATCACTCTCCATTTCCCCTTCCTCCAGCCCCTAGCAACCACTAATGCATTTTTGTCCCTGTGGATTTGCCTATTTTAGATATTTCATACAACTGAAATCATACTATGCATGGCCTTTTGTGTCTGGCTTTTTTCACAGAGCATGTTTGCAAGATTCACCCTTGTATTATGCGTCGGTACTTCATTGCTTTTTATGGCTGAATAATATTCCTGTGGCTGGATTTACCACATTTTATTTACCTTTTCATTAGTTGTTAGACATTTGAGTTGTTTCCCCTTTTGGGCTATTATGAACGTTCATGTACACGTTTTTAATGGACATGTACTTTCTTTAATAAATGTTTCCCCATTCTTGCAAGCCTTTGGTTAATTTTCAGAGTTCTG
The DNA here is from genome assembly GCA_963575035.1 of Avahi laniger. Taxonomy (NCBI): domain Eukaryota; kingdom Metazoa; phylum Chordata; class Mammalia; order Primates; family Indriidae; genus Avahi; species Avahi laniger. The sequence goes on along the minus strand of CAUYSK010005346.1, from coordinate 35,469 downwards.
GAAAAGTTGATTCTGACAACCTGGGGCAGTGTGTTCACTGCTTGTATGGAACAGGATTATCAGAGGTCTTTACTCTGACGTTTCACTGACATCACTCTGGATCACTTCATTTTTAAACCCTATGTTAGTATTCGACAAATCAAAATGAGTTGAATTTTAAAGGGAAGTAGCCCTGAGTTTTGTTTTCTAGATCATTGCTGTGGTCAGCAACATCACCTGCCTCTGTTTAAAAAATGTATTGTTTCTAATAGGCCAAATGCTGAGTGAAATAGGGGCCAACTAAGCAAATCAGACTTTAATCAGCCTCTGGACAGGGCTTCATTGTTGGGAGCAGTGTGATTGTGTTTCTTGGAGAGATGGCAGGGTCCACAAAGGGCAAGCTGCTGGAGTGGGATTGTGAGTTGTTAAGAGCCTTGGGCTGGTGGGAGGAGGCTGGCTTGGAGCCCTGACTGGCAGCGAGACCTTCTAGGACTCCAATCCCCAGCTTTGTAATGCATCATGGCCAGGGGCTCCAGCAGCCAACAGGGTGCTCTGCTCTGGGTGCTCCTGTGATGGAGAACCGGCTTGTGTGTGCTGTTGCACGGCACAGCCCCTGGGGGGTTCTCTGTTCCAATAGATCGGGGAGGTGTTGTTCAGGGGCAGGGGATATATAAACTGACCTCTCAGTCTGTTGCTCGTAGGGGATGGGGTATGACCATTGACTTTTCCTGCTTTGGCAGAAAGCACATGTTTTTCATGCCCCACGGAAGATGGAGTTGCTGAGACTATTTCAGCTCTCCCTCACCTACCTCTGAGTTTTTGCAAAGACTTGGCAGGAGCTCCTTATGTTCCAACATCCACCTGATTTGTCCTGAAGAACTGATTGACAGCAGGGTGGAGTTTATCTAGGATCAACGTCAAGTCCTACTCTTGGAGCTAAAAAGCCAATTACGAAATTCTCGCTCAACGGAAGTAAATGAGAGAAGGGCCCAGGTAACTGAATTGATGGAGATGGGGAGGAAGTATGAAGGGCCACCCTTGGGGACTAAGATGATCTCAGATGGCATTAAGAGTGGAATAACGTCCAGAAGGAGGAAAGTGAGTATTCCACTCACTCTCAGCTGCACCAGACATTCACAAGGTTTTGTGTCCTGGAGTATATCCGGGGTGGGGAAGGCAGCCTGGAAACTGTATTGTGTTAGAACAAGGGAAGGGCTGGAGCTGTTCAGCTGAAGCACAACAGACTCATGGGACATGGGCACTGTCTGCAGGTCTCTGAAGGCTTGTCCTGGGGCTGAGAGTGCAGGTGTATGAGGCCCCCCCAGGGCAGAGTCAGGTCAAGTGGGGGAAGCTACAGAGAAATACCTCTCAGCTCAGTATTTAAAAGACCTCTATAACAGGCTGAGTGTCCAAGCACGTAGCCTTGGGCCCATGTCTGTAGGTAGAGATCCCTCCAGTCAGTCCTAAAGGGCCAAGTTGGGATAATTCCAGAAAGCGATTTGCATAAACATCCACAATGATGTTCTCTTAAAAACATGTTGGAGTTGGCCAGGTCATCATGTCTCAGATCTGCCCCTCCTTCATTCCAGATCTCTGAAAGATTGGCTCTGCCACCCACCTAGCTGGGAAGCCAGAAACGTGGACATTCTCCTAGACTCCTCCTGCTCTCCCACCCACGGCAATCAATCGATCAATCAGTCATCAATCACCAGGTCCCATCCAAGACAATCTCAGGGCATCTCTGGCATCTGGCCCCTTTTCTGCATCCATTGCTGCTGTCTTCACCCAGATCGTCATCATTGCTTCTCCTGGCCTCTGTTATAGCTCTAGATCTGTCCAGTGGCAATTGAACTGCACATGACCATGTGAGCCCTTGTTGAACTATTTGCCTTGTCTCCATAGTCTCAGGATCAAGCATAGACACCTTAACATGATGCTCAGCCCACTCCTCTGGGCTCACTGTTCTCTGGGTACTCCAGGCTCCAGCCACATCACTGCTGCCCTGCCATGCTTTTCGCTGGTCTTTCTGTCTAACGTTCTTCTCTTTCTTGGCTTGGGGTTTTGTTTGTTTGTTTGTTTTAAGAGAAGTGTTATGTTGACAGAAAAGTTGATTGCAAAGTAGAGAGAGTTCCCACATATACCCCAGTTTTCTTATTATATGCAACTAGTATTAATGTGTTGTTTGTTACAACTGTGAACCAATATCAGTATGTTATTATTAAGTCCATAGTTTGCATTAAGGCTCACTGTGTTATATATTCTATAGGTTTGGACAAATATATAATAACATGTATCCACCATTCCACCATTGCTGTATCATACAGAGTAGTTTCACTGCCCTAAAACACCCCCAAATCCTCCCTTGCAATGACTTTTCCTGGCTTTTATGTGACAAAACCTGCCCATTTATCCCCGTAGGAAACCTTTTCTCTCTCTCTCTCTCTCTCTCTCTCCCTCGCTCTCTATCTGTCTCTCACTCTCTCTCTCTCGCTCTCCCTTTCCCCCTGTCCCCATACAGCAACCCTGCTGGATAGATTTTAACTTACAGATGAAGAAACAGAGGCTCATTTATTCGAATGACTTGCCCAAGGCCACACAACTAGCAAACCTGGGACTGAGATTTGAACCCGGGTCCATCTGTCTCCAAATCTGCCCGGAGCCCTGTGCTTAAGTCCTTGATCCTGCTCACTACCTGCCTTCCTCTCTCATCTGAGAACCTGAGATCAGGGACTATTTCCAGCTCATGTCTGGAATTGGAAATATCAGAACTTAGCTCAGGACCCAGAACAGAGCAGGGATTCAAGATAAATATAGACAGATTGAAAAATATTTTGTTTATTGGAATACTAATAAACTACTAGCTGGAAACGCCAAAGAAAACAAAATCAGGAGTTTCTGGGCAGTCTGCAGGAAAAGTTATTAAAAATATTTACCCCATATACTCTGGCAGGTCCTCTAGGCCCAGCCTCTTGAGTGAACTTAATTCCAGTGACAGTGACCTGGGGTGTGCGTGTGTGTGCCTGCTCGTTAAGAGATCCATCTCCCCCTTACCTAGGACACCCTTAATAGGGAAACAGGCTGCTTTCATCCCAGCCCGAAGAGGCCTGGAGAGGCCCATCCTTTCCATCTGGGCTCTCCTGGAGAGGGGCCAGGCCCCATGTGTGCTCACGTGTGTGCACTTGAGCTCAGCGCCTTCTCTTCTTCAGAGATCACGCCATCAGGCGCATAGTTCTTCTCTCTGCTAATGCAATTTATATGTCTGAGCATGAACGGAGGATTTGTGAGCCTTCAAGGCAGTGGCTTTGGAAATTACTGCGATAGGCTGGGGCTGCTGGATAGAAAATTGAGGTTTAGGAGACTTCAGAGGAATTATTTTCAAAGGTGCTGAGGCTGCCCCTGGACCAGAGGGAGAACATATTCTGGGCTCTGAATAGCCCATGCCCACCCCTCATCCTCCCCCAGGCCCGTCCGAGGATCCTTTTTGAAACATACCCGATAAGACTACCTGGCTTAGCAATGAATCTGACGGGAGCTGTATACCTTGATGGAACAAGGGTTCATTTAGCAGAATCAGCTGGTTCGGGAGGCGAGGCGGGCATGAGAGCCATTCAGGCCTGGGTTCACATCTAGACTTGGGCTCTCACCAGCTGGGGAAGTGTCAGGACTTTTAAAACTCCCTGAGCCTCAGCTGCTACCTGATCAAATTGAAAGGGGTAATGTCTCACGTTGAAAAGGACACAGGCTTTTGTGTCCAAAAGACCTGTGTGGCCTCAGGCAAGCTACCTAACTTCTTTGAGCCTCTTCTCTGTCATTTGTAAATTTGGGAATAGCCACATACCCAACAGGATTGTTCTGAGGGACTAAATGAGATCAAGTGTGGAAAGCGTTCAGGGTGGCGCCTGTCACCTGTATTAGGGTTCAGTCATCATTTGTTCCATCTGTCTCTCCGGCCTCGTCCCAGGGCCTCAGCCCCCACCTCGGTCCTCCCCACTCACCTCCCACTCCAAACTCCATCAGCGGTCTCGACTGACAGCGACAAGCCCGCTGACTTTCTCTGCACATGCAGAGACCAATACTGTCTTCCACACCCGCCTAGAAGCGCTCTTTCTGAATCCTATTGTGACCGTGTCATCTTCCTGCTTAAAAAACCTCTTATGACTCCCCTTCACCTACAAGATAAAACCTAAATTCCTTCCCACCGTCCACCGTCCCCGGCTTACCTCCTCGCCCCGTGAGCAGATGTGACGCTGCAGCAGCAGATCCGACGACTGCAGCTCCCAGCGTCGGGCATCACTTGTCCATATTTCTTGTGTATCATTATTGATTTTTCTGCCTCCCAAGATGAGGCTGGTTTTCATAGTGAATTTTGAAAAGAATAATATCTTGATCTAGTTAACAAAGAATTCTAAGGGAAAACAAAACGGTAATTTTTTTCTTTATGCCTTGAAAACCACCTGAGTTTTGCCATAGATTTATTCACTGTTTTCCTATGAGCCGTGGCCATGGAATGATCAGAACATTCTATTTCTTTGTAATTTCCCTGTGCTGGGTTGCAGGCCTGGAAAATGATAGATGCCTAAAATTGATCAGGGTAATCGATGCTACGTGAAGTATTTACACATGATGGATGTATCATCTGCCAGATGTGGGTGTTGGCAACGGCTTGCTTGTTTATAAAACCCCGGAGATCCCATTTGTATCAGTGACTAATGTTTGCACACAGAGCTGCTTGCTGCGTTTCAGAAATGACTATTTATTCTACATGACCACCTTTCTCCTCTACTCTCCATTCATCACAAGCCTCGCTGCTCTTTCCTACATAACAAAATCAGGGTTTTATTCAATCTTCTTTCTCCTTGACCTCTGTGATATATGGAGGTGGTTTTATTTTGCATTTCCAACTGGCTTCCAGTCTGGCCTCTCCCTCTAATTCAAAACTTCCATGTTGCTGGGACTCTCTCATGAGGCTCTGACGACCCATCACTGCACCTCCAATACGGACTCTGACCCCCTAGTGTGGCACTTAGAATCTTCACCAGTCTGGCCGCAGCTGCTTTCCAGACGTACGACCTACTGAGGACCCCAGCACTGAACAGGGACATCCTTGTTATGTGTGATAGAAACCCAAGCTAGCTAGCCTACGCCCACAAAGACATTTACTGACAGGTGCTGCATAGGACGCAGAATTGAAGAAAGGCCTGCCTGAGTAAGCTCAGCGCTGGTGATCTCAAAGACTGGGACCTGGGTCTCCAAAACCTTTAGCAGCTACCATCCATCATTCCATTTCTGCTTGTATTATATGATGGCTTCATTCTCTGCTACGGACAGGTTTTCTCTATTTGGTGAGGAATGTGGCCATTGTTAGCTTCACTCCTCATGGGGAGGAGTATGCTTCCTCCTTGCTGCACTAGGGAAGGACAATGATTGGCCTGGCTTTGGTCACATGCAGCCCTGGACCAGTGACCGTATCTGGGGGATGAGGAGCTATAACTGACCCAGCCGGCATCACTGGCTCAGCTCTGTGGTCAAGAGGGCAGGGCAGGCTCTTAGAAGCAGGGAGGAGGGGAGCATGTCGGGCAGACGGAGCCACGGCTGCCCTCCCTGCTCCGTGCATCCTAGCCACAGCGTCTGTTCCACTCAGTTAAGCACTTAGTGAGCACCAACTCTGTGCCAGGCTCCCTTTCTTTTACTGAGCTTGCAATCTGGTGGGGGAAACAAATACCCAAACACATCATTCCAATGCAGGGGGTCGAGTGTGACAATGCAGACGGACTCGGCATGCTGTCAGAGCCCAGGCGGGAGGCCTTTACTCAACCTGTTCGGTTAAGGAAGCGTCCTGGAAGAGTGACAGGAACCTGTGTCTTGGAGGGAACAGCAGGAGTGAGCTAGGTGATGAGGCGGGGACAGGCATTCCAGGTGAGCAGCATCATGAGGGTGTGAAGCTGCAGGCTTGTGCCCAGAGAGGGCGGGGAGGGTGAGCGGGGCTTGCCGGGGCTCTTGCCCTGCCCTCCTGCCCTCCTGCCCTCCACATAGTGAAATCCCACTCAGCCTCAAGGCCACGCTCTAAAGCAGTCCTGTCCTTTTGAATCCCTCAGTGGCAAGTCACAGCTTCCTCAGGGATTCTGCAGCATCTTCCAGGTGCCTCTTACTCTAGACTTTTATGTTCTGCCTTGCTCTCGGTTATTTATTTACACATCTGAGATCCTTTGCTACATCAAAAGCCCCTTGAATGCAGGAACCATGCCCTAAACGTCCTTTTCTCTCGCACAGCCCGGCTCACGCAGGGCCTCGTTCGGTGTTCAGAAAATAACTGAATTGTGATCACTCGGCTAATTGGACAGTTTTTTCCCCTTTGGGAGCAACTAGCAAAATGACATTGGTTTCATGTAAGTGGAAAGAATTTAAAAAATTATCTATCAACATTTTCTCAACATATCCAATTATATATATATTTTTCTAAAACAAAAGAGCTTTATGGATTTTACTGATGATAAAGTTGATAAATATGCCTATGTAAAATGTAAGTGATACATAAAAGCAGAAAGAATAAATTTAAAATCACACAAGATACTATCTCCCGGAGGCAGCCACTGTTAACATTTCAAATAACAACCTTTCAGACATTTCTCTATAAATCCAGCTATCATTAATAGATAACTTTATAAGAAGGTAGTAAAAAATGCAACATAAGCTAGCGCTCCGAGTAATAAGTTCAAAGGAATTTAGTAGTTGAGTAAAATCTGTTTTTTTCTTTTAGATCGCCTAAATGGGCTCTCTGACGTTCCCTGGGGGATTAAACGACCACTCAGTATTTGCTTAGAAAAGTTTTACCTGTTCTCTTTCTCTTTTATTGAGATATAATTGACATACCATAAAATTCAGCATTTAAAGTGAACAATTCAGTGGTTTTTAGTATACTTACAAGGTTATGCAGCTATCACCATTATCTAATTCCAGAACATTCCATCACCCCCAAAGGAAAGCCCATACTTTTAGAGCAGTCACTCCCCATTCCTCTTTCCCTCCAGCCCCTGGCAACCGCTCATTTAAGTTTCTATCTGTATGGATTTGCCTATTTTGGACATTTCACATAAATGAAATCACATAATACTGTGCCTTTTGTGTCTGGCTTCTTTCATTTAGCATAATGTTTTCAAGGTTCACCTGTGTTGTAGAATATGCCAGTACTTCAGTCCTTTTTATGGCTGAATAATATTGCATTGTATGGACATACCACACTTCGTTTATCCATGCGTCAGTTGATGGACATTGGATTATTTCAACTTCATGGCTACTATGAATAATGTTGCTGTGAACATTGGTATAAAAGGTTTTATTTGAGAATTTACATTCACTTTTCTTGGGTATATACCTAGGAGTGAAATATCTGGGTCATTTGGTAACTCTATATTTAACTTTTTGAGAAATTGCAAAACTGTTTTCCAAAGTGGCCACACCATTTTGCATTCCCACCAGCAATGTATAAGAGTTCCACTTTCTCCACGTCCTCAACACTTGTAATTGTCTTTCTTTTTGATTATAACCATCCTAGTGGGGATGAGGTAATATTTTATTGTGGTTTTGGTTTGCATTTCCCTAGTGACTAATAATGTTGAGTAACTTTTCCTGTACTTATTGGCAATTCATATATCTTCTTTGAAGAAATATTCTTTTTTTCAAATCCTTTACCCACTTTGTAATTGGGATATTTGCTTTTTTATTGCAGAGTTTTAAAAATTGCTTAAATATCCTAAACAATATACTTGTATAAGATTTGCAAAAAAATTGTCCCATACCATGGCTTGTCTTTTTACCTTCTTGATAGTGTCCTTCGAAGCACAGACATTTTTAAGTTTGATGAAGCCCTATTTATCTACTTTTCTTTTGTGTCAGGGCATATTTCCTGATGTGCCTTCATCAGTTTGATTGTTCTAGCCCCACCCCAACCAGAGCTCTCACCTGCATTCTCACTATCCCTTCTAAGTCTTCTGGACAGCCTGGGTACCTGCAAACACTGGGATTTCTTGTTACCCAAGGTTCATCTGTGTTTATTGTGGTCAGTACATCTTCACTACACGAGATACTTTGGATTGACTTCAAGAACTCACGTTGACATTGGCTTGAAACTGTCTCCAACTTTGGCTTCTGTGACAAAGACTCTATTTGTTCTCCCGCTGCCTCTCTCTGCTCCTCTCTGGCCCCTTACTGGGTACATTGTCTTGCTCAGGGTTTTCTGTCCTCTCACTTTTCTCTCCTCTCTGCTTTCAAGTGTTCACCTGCTTTTATTTCTTCAGCTAACTCCTCTCTTCCTCTCTTTGGCTCCTTAGCAATGGAATGCAAGAGTGGGCTTTGGAGTGAGGCAAACCTGGGGTTGAAATCTGGCTTGGACTTTTTTTTTTTTTAGACAGAGTCTCACTCTGTCACCCGGGCTAGAGTATAGTGGTGTCACCATAGCTCACTGCAACCTCAAACTCCTGGAGGCAAGTGGTCCTCTGCCTCAGCCTCCTGAGTATCTGGGATTACAGGCGCGTGCCACCTCGCCTGGCTAATTTTTCTATTTTTAATAGAGACAGGGTCTCACTCTTGCTCAGGTTGGCCTCGAACTCCTGAGCTCAAGCAATCCTCCTGCCTCGGCCTCCCAGAGTGGTAGGATTACAGGCGTGAGCCACAATGCCCAGCCCTGGCTTGGACATTTACAGGCTGGGGCAACTTGGACAAATTTATTTACAGCTCTGTTCCTCAGTTTTCTCATCCATCCAATAAGAATAATAGTAGTGTCTTCCCAAGGAGTTCTTGTGAGACTAAATGAGGTATCACAGATACCCTGTGCCTGTGGTAGAGGAAGTGCTCAGAAACATCAGCCACTGGGGTCCTGCCATCATTTCAAACTCAACCTGCCCAAGCCAAGCTCATAATCTCACTCCAAACCAGGTCTTTCTGTCTTCTGCCACCTTTAGCCCTCTGGTGCCCTTACTTTGGGGGTCACTTCTGACCAGGCCTTGTTCACTAGTGACAATAACATCCCACGTAGGTCCGACATTGCCAGAGCTTTCTCATGCCCAGATTCTTGCATCTTAGAGCATCGTTCACTAATCCTGCTAACTTTTCTTTCAAAATTTCCCTTTCTCCCCTTTTCTTTCCACCTCATGGCCCGTGTCCTAGCTCTGCACTCACTGGGCTGTGAGTGGAGGGACAGCTGCTGGTACCACGGCGATCTGCCCACCTCTGATCCCTGGCCTTCGGATTTGGCCCTCATAGGAGCTAGGAGTCCAGGCATCTTCCTGTGGTTCCTGGGGCTCTGGGTTTTTTCCTGGCAAGGCAGAGCCACACTCTAACCTGGCAAAATGCAGGGGAGGGAGTACACTGCAGGACTGGGAGGCCAGAGCTCTTGATTCTAGACTAGTCCCTGCCTGGTCTCCAGGCAAGCCCTTCTTGCTTGTTGGATGTCGAGTTCCCCATCCATGCAAGAGGATGAAGAATTTAACCATCTTGAAGGCCCCTGTTGGCTCTGATACATAGCAATTTATCACTCATGGTCTCTTCCAAATACAAAGCTCTTTCATGGGGCTTCCGAAACGTTGTTCTTCCTTCCCACTCTCCCTACCTTGACAGACTTGTCTTGTAAGCTGAGTTTCTCCTTTGCCAAGTCCTACCCAGACCTCATTTCCTGTCTCTGACTCACTTGCTTGGCTTCTTCCCTTACCTTGTAGCCCAGGCTATGTGTGTTGACGTACAGATGTACTCTGATCGATGGCATAGCCTCTGCTTCTCTGTTCTCTTGGTCTTTGCAGAGAGGCTTGATCTGTTTCTCCTGTGCCATCCCAGCCCCTACACTGACAACAGGGGGCTCTTTCTAAAGCATAAATCTGAGCTTGTCGCTCCCCTGCTGAAAAACCTCCAATGGCTCTCCAGAGCCCCAAGATAAAGGTGGTCTCCTTAACCCCCTTTTCAAGGACTCCACACCCCTCCGCAGTCTGGTCTCAACCCAAGTGCCCCACTCAGCTGCTCCTGAAGGGACGGACCCTCTTTTCTTTAGTTTGTTCTGTCCCTCTGCCTGGAGGGCACCTTCCCCCTCATTCTCCGTCCAGTGAGATTCTACTCGCCCGCGGGGCCTCAGATCAACTGTTACTTTCTTGGGAAGCTTTCCTTGATCTCCTCCTTCAAAGAAAAACGCTGTTGCTTCTGCATTCCACAGCATGTTCTTCATTCAGCAGAAAGTAATCATTTTCTCCTTCTTCACAGCATAATAAAGGCAGAGACGGTGTCCATGCCACACAGGCGCTGCTCTAAGCATCTGTTGACTAGGGGACGACTTCTCTCTGGGTTCCTGGCTTCTGCCTCCCTCCCCAACCGGGCTACTTTCAGAGGCCTCTTCTAATCTACCCTCCATAGGTAGGTCTTCCTGAATGGTAGCTGAGTTCATCTGTGGCCAAGCCCAACACATGTTCTACATTTAAACAAAGGAGCAGGAAGAAGCAAATATTAGTGCAAGATCCTAATCATTGAGCACACAGATACCTGCTGGCACAGGGAGCTTTGGTGAAATTTCCAGTGAGTGCTCACGAAAGCAAATGGTCCGTGGGGTCCACAGATAGGATTCCTGCTGATTGAGGTGGGGAACCTGCGCATCTGGATCCTTCCAATCCTAGAGAGCCGGAGCTGGTGCACAGGATCAGTGCGTCCCAACCCCCTCATTTTATAGATGCAGAAGCTGAAGGCCCAAGAAGACTTTCCACGATCACTCCGCAAATCAGGGCAGGGGTGGGCAAGAAACCAGAGCTCTCACTCTCAGGCCTGTGCTCTTCCATCTTCACCAGGCTGTGGACTTTTATAAGCATTGTTATAATTCCTGGATGTTTTATTTCATGAACAGGGGTTTTCCTAGAGCTGGATTAATACAATCTTGAAATTGGCACTTATACTTGAAATTCCAAGAGCAAAATCACTGATGGAGAGAGAAGGAGTGGGAGAGGGGAAGGTAGATGGGGAGAGGGAGGGAGAGGGGGAGGGGAAAAGAGAAAAGAAGATGGAGACAGAAACAATGAGATAGAGATAGTGGAATGGAAAGAGATAGGGATGAAAAATGATTAAAGCCCAACAGGCAAAGAGATCAAGAGAGAATCAACAGGCAGAGACAAACAGTGTTTGCGAGAGACAGAAAGCAGAGATGGAGGGAGACTGCAATAATAGCCTTTTCTCAACTGCCTGTCTCCTTCCTCCACCAGGCCGCTGCGAAACGCTTCAGAGTTGAGTGCGGCTGCCCCCACTTTGAGTTCTCTGAGCCCATAGAATGACATGGCCCCAGAAGCCTTTGCCCCAAGACTTCCTTACTGGGGCCTGGGGCTTCAGCTTTTCAGGCAGTGTGGGGGCTGCAGCAGCTCTGTGAGTACGAAGTGGGACTTTGAGAGAAGTGTTGGGGTCAGTCAGGTTTCCTGGGGCAGCCAAGCAACCCATCATTCATGGTGCACATGTCCAGGGTGGTGATGGTGGAGGTGGAGGTGGGTGTGTTGGTGGTGGCGATGGTAGTGGTAGGTGTGCTGTATTGGTGTTGATGGTGGGGTACTGTCATTGGTGGTAGGTGGTACTGGATGGGTGTTGGTGATACTGATGTGGGTAATGGTGAAGTAGGTGTTGGTACTGATGATGATGGGTGGTGGTGGTACGTGGGTGTTTTTGTTGTTGGGTGGTATTGATGGGTAGGGCGATTGTGGTGGTGTTGTTGGGAGTAACAGTGGTCGTGCTGACGTGGATAGTAGTGGTGGTGAGTGTTATTTACGGTGATCGAGGTGGAAATATGAAGAGTGGTGATAGTTGTTTTGGAGGGGTAAACTTGCTGTTGATGGAGGTTATGGTAACAGTGATTGTGGTGTTGTTTATCTCGTGGTAGTTTTGCTGGTAATGGTGTTGGATGTAGCGGTGGTGTTGGTGATGGTATTGTTGATGATGGTATTGTCGATGGAGGTTGTATTAGTTTTCTGTTGCTGTTGCAAAAAGGTATTGCAAATTTATCTTACAGTTTGTTTTGGTTTGGAGACAGAGTCTCACTCTGTTGCCCGAGCTAGAGTGCCATGGCATTAGCCTAGCTCACAGCAACCTTAAACTCCTGGGCTCAAGCAATCCTTCTGCCTCAGCCTCCCAAGTAGCTGGGACTATAGGCAAGTGCCACCATGCCTAGCTAACTTTTTCTATATATTTTTAGTTGTCCAGCTAATTTCTTTCTATTTTTAGTAGAGACGAGGTCTCGCTCAGGCTGGTCTCAAACTCCTGAGCTCCAACTATCCTCCTGCCTCAGCCTCCCAGAGCACTAGGATTACAGGTGTGAGCCACCATGCCCACCCTATCTCACAGTTGTGTAGGGCAGAAATCCAACATAGGGCCCACTGGGCTAAAATCAAGGTGTCAGCAAGCTTCGTTCCTCTCTGGAGGCTCTAAGGAAGAATCTGTTGCTTTTCCTCTTCTAGCTTTTGGAGGCCACACACTTTCCTGGGCTCATGGCCTCCTCCTTCCATTCTCAGAGCCAGTGATGCCACATCCCTCTGACCCTTCTCCCACTGTCAATGTCTCTCTCACCGCAGCCTGGGAAGGTTTTCTGCTTTTACAGACTCCCGTGGTTAGATTGGACCCACCCAGATAACCCAGAATAATCTCCCCATCTCAAGGTCTATATCCTTAATCACATCTATAAAGTCCGTTTTACCAAGTAAGGTAACATATTTACAGGTTCCAGGGATGACAGTGTGGACATCTTTGGGGGGGTAATTTTTTGGCCTACTGTAGGGGTCACGGTGGTGGTGACTGTGGTGGTTGTGCTGTCAGTGGGGACGAGTGTACTGGCTGTGGGGCTGGGGGCAGAGGTGGTGGTAATGATGGTGGGTGGGGATGGGTGGTGGCTGTTGTAGTGCTGTTGAGGGGGCAGGAGGCTGGTGGTGATGGGCGTACTGGGGTAGGGAGTTGGGCAGTGGAGACAAATCACCCATTTGGTCCTCAAAGCACTCACAGTCTGGTCAGGAAGTAGCAATAACCTGGACGTAGCACCCCGTATCTGCAGATACATGGTGCTCAGGACATGGAAGAGGGAAAATGAAAAGCTCTGAGGGCTTGGAAGAGGTAGCTGTCCTTGCTGGCAGGTGCTTAAGAAGCTCTTTCTGGAACCTGAAGGGTAGGTAGCCACAAAAAAAAACCACAAAAAACAAAAAACAAAGAAATCTCCATAAAATTGTTAGCTTTATTGCTTGATATTTTTAATACTTCCTAATTAAAACAGAGTCAAGCAACACAGAAAAGTGCAAAGAAGAAAAATTTTAAATGAACCAACATCTTACTTCCCAAACATAAAGCTGGGGGACAGAGGTCATTTCTGCACTTGGAGGCAGAGGTTGGGAGGTTCCTGACTCAGAAGGATGTTTCCTTCCAGGTGCAGGAAGCAATATGCTCATTTACATTTCGTGTGTGAGCAACAGAATGGAAGTATCCCAGGGTGGAGGCTGTTCCCTGTCCTGGGAGGAAGGAGAGTGGCACGCACATGGTTGGTGCAAGTGACACCCTGCTCCCAGAGGTGCTCCCAGAGCACAGGTGAGGTGGGGTGAGTAGAGCAGGCCCTCCCCTGCCTGCCCTTTGTCTGGTGACCTGCCTGGGTGAACAGATAGGCTTTGAGGTTCATTGTGTTCTGTTTGTCACTCTGGGAGAGCATCCAAGTGTATCGGTACACACTGCTGTGGAATCTCAATGAGCAGGAGGGACCTGGACAGGGACAAGATCACGTTCTTTCTCTCTTCTCCCTCTGGTGCCGCCGCCTCCCTTCCTCTGCCTTCGAGCTGGACCTTCCTAGAATCCTGGCATTTCTGCCTGTTTGTGGAACTGTGTGAGGCTAATGGAACGTCCTTGACAATGACCTTAGGGGGAAAAGATTTCTTTGGGTCCTACTGACACGAAAAGATACCTGGAAGTTTTCTATGCAATTTGGGGCCCAAGAAAAGTCAGAATTTAAGGGCTCCTTAAGGTGATTGAGCCTAGGTCTCTCTAGTCCTTCCTTCCTCATTTATCCTTAAAGCTGTGGCATCCTTCAAGCAACATTTTCAGTGATAGTCCAATACGGACACCCGCAAAAAGGAGCCGGCTCTGAGTGCAGTAAAGGAAGATGCACCTGGCACCTGGCTGGTCAGCTCACCCCCGGCCTTGGGCCAGGCATAAAATGGGGTGGCGATGCTTGTCTTTCAGGGCTGTTAGGAAGACATAAAAAGAGGATACATGCAAAGCTCTCGGAACTCCACAATGCTGGGAGGCAGTGAGGGCTTCCTAGCGGCTTGGGGTTCACCCTGGACTCTGTTTGAGGGGAAGGGGCCAGGGTGCAGCCTGGAAGATGGCCCTGGAGGGTGCCCAGGCAGGCAGGTTGTCATTCTGACAATCGGCAGGCAACACTCAATTTGACTTCCTCTCTACTCACATCCCATGGCTGTCTTAGGTGACCTCAGTGTCCCCTGGATTCCTGTTCCACTTCAGTCCTGCAGTCCCAGGATCGCCTTTTGTCGCAGTCGTAGCAGCTAACATGGATGGGTGCTGTCCCATGCCAGGCACTGTTCTAAGTTCACACATGTTTTCTCACTTGATGCCCCCAACAGCCTCGGGGAGAGCAGTGTCACCCTACCCATTCCACACAACGGGGAGCTGCATCCCAGCGTGGGTTCATGATTTGCCCAAGGTTGAGCAGGTCAGGAGTAGCAGAGCTGGGATTTGGTGCAGGCACCTTTGTGCCAGAACCACACCTCCTGGGGCTTCCCCATCCCCGAAACCTCAGCCACAGCCCACTCCCTGGCCACAGTGTCCTTCTGCACCTCGTAGAGACTTCTAGTCCTTTTTGTGTCTTTCCCCCATTTTCGCCCAGTCCTTTAGCCCCGCCTATCATTACCAGCCCCTGTCCTTAGACTCGTACTACTAACCTCAGAAGCCCCAGAGCTGCCACCACGTCTGGGAAACCCTAGTTTCACCTATCTGGAACAAGAAGCAAAACTACTCATTTGAAAGGTGGCTGCTTTGGAACCTTCTGGAAAGTCTGCAGAAGTTGTCTTCTATAGAAAATGGCTCCTTTTGTTTAGAGAATCTCCTTTGAGAGTCTTTATGGGAGGCACAGGGCATGGCCTGGGGCCAGGACAGCTCTGGATAGGATGGCAGGAGAGAAGAAGGCAGTCAGGGGAGGCTACTCCCAGGCTCACAGCCTCACCCCACACCTCTGGGGGCCTCACCCACACCTTGTGTGAATGCGGCCCCCAGGCTTAGCATGTTGTGAAGGGTGGCCCTCCCTCCCACCCCCTAGCTGCCAATGAGAACCTCATCAGGGCTGATCACAAGAGATGTTTCTCAGTGCTTCCCCTGGAGTATCAGAGAGAGTAGTCATGCTCCTCCTTTGGAGTCTTCAGGCGCTTGGGAAATGCACCCCAGTGTCCTTACTTTGGACTATGAGGCCCGGTGCAATCCATCCCTTGCCTGTCCCATACCTCTTCGCCTATCAAGATCACACTGATTCCTGGCTCTCCTCAAATACCAAGCACAATCCAGCCTCAACACCTGCCTGCACCTGCTCCTCTCCTGCTGGAACATGTGCCCCTGGACACCCAAAGGACCTGCTTCTTCATTTCATTCAGTCTCTGCTCCAAGGTCATCTCCCCAGAAAGGACGCCCTGACCTGTCTGGCTGATATTGCACACGGTCACTCTCTGTCTCCTCACTGTGCTTAAATTTTCTTCATAGCACTGATCATTACCTGATGTCAAAGTATAATTTCCAAAGAGTCAAAAACATGACTTTCATATAAGTATCTAGGGGGATGTGTCAGTGATTTATTTAACTCATTAATGAGGGAATCAGCGAGATGACAGAGCTCATTCAAAAGAGGTTATGAGAACCCGCTACATGTAATCAATGGAAAGAGAGTGCTGGAATAAGATTGCAAAGTTAGATACTAAATTGGTTAATGTCCTATACGACAATAAAACTGTAACCTTTGGGGTTATCTTTTCTTCCAGATAGAAACCATTTGCATCTCTGATGAACAAAAACCATTTGCAGTTTATTAATCTTCTTTAAGGTAACATTTAACTTCTTAGAGTGTGGACCCTAATCAATAGTAAATAGTAAGTCAAACAAAAGTTGCTGTCCTAGAACAGTCCTGTCTAAAAGGACTTTCTCTAATGAGGGAACCTTTCTATATCTGTGCCATCCAATATGATATCCCCCAGCCCCAAGTGGCTGTTCAGCTTTTGACATGTTGGTGTGACCGAGAAATAGAATTTTAACTTTTAATTATTTAACATTATTTTAATTATTTAAATTAAATTTTAACAAACAAATTAAAAAACAAAAATAGGCAATGGGACTTAATGAAACTAAAAAGCTTCTGCACAGCAAATGAAATAATCAACAGAGTGAAGAGACAGTATTGAATGGGAGAAAATATTTGCAAACTATTTATCCAACAGGGAATTAATACCCAGAATGTACAAGGAACTTGAACAACTCAGCAAAAAACCCCAAATAATCCCATTAAAAAGTGGACAAAGGAAAATAATATATCAAAAAGATACCTGCATGCCTATATTCATCATAGCACTATTCACAATAGCAAAGACGTGGAGCAACCTAAGTGTCCATCAAAGCAGAAATGGGATAAAGAAAATGTGGTGCATACATAATGGAATACTATTCAGAATGAAATCATGTCTTTTGCTGCAACATGAACGGAATTGGAGGTGATCATCTTAAGTGAAATGAGCCAGGCACAGAAAGACAAATATCACATGGTCTCACTCAATGGATGCTAAACAATGTGTTCACGTGGATGTAGAGTATGGAACGATAGAAAATGGAGACTCGGAAGGGTGAAGGGGTTGGAGAGAGGATGGTGTGAAATTGGTTAATGGATACGATGTACGTGATTTGGGTAACGGATACCCTAAAAGCCCTAACTTGACCACTGTGCTACCTATGCATGTAACAAATGCATACGCACTCCACAAATTCATACAAATAAAAAGGGAAAAAATAAATAAATTTAATTAATATATTAATATCTATTATATTAATTTATATATTAATATATGTAATTTGTTATAGTAATATAAATAATATTATATACATATAATTGTATGTAAATACATAATCGATTATATTAAATATATTTAATTCATTTAATTTATATAAAATTAATAAATTTAAACGGCCAGTCTGGCTAGTGACTACCACATTGGATAGCCCAGCCCTAGAATGTTAACGGACAATTAGACAGCTTGTTAGACAATGCTGTAGTGGAAAGGGCCTCATTTTCATGTTTTGAATAATTTTTCTTAACTCTGACAGTGTATTACATGTTAGTTTGTTTATTGTCTTTTGTCCCTAATAGAAAGTAAGCTTCATGATCACGGGGACCTAGCTTTGTCATCCGCAATATCTCAGCACTTAGAAGGGGGTGCCTGGAGCACAGCAGGTGCACAATAAATAATTGTTGAATGAATAAATAAGCATAAAGTGGCTGAGTCTCATCAGAAGGCACAGCAATAAGAGACTCCCCGTGGTAAGTTTGGTGGATGAGCTGTGAGCAAGAGAGATGCCTGATGTTTCATTTTAAATGCCGTTCTGATTCTGTAAAGTGATCCCCTGCTGCTAACCTCCAACATTCGGTGCTGTGTGTGGCTGTGGTTAATGGTTCTTAGGGAAATGGAGGTCCACGGGGGGAGGGCGGGGTGCAGAGCTGCGGGGTGGGGGGAGGCCTAGGGGTGACCGTGCTGTGCTGGGGGTGAGGAGGATTGAGTTGGGTGGACTTTCGGAGCCGGGTGAGCAGAGGCTCCGGGGGAATGGGAGTGCTTCCTGCAGATCTGCAAACTGCTGGGGAGCCCCTCAGGCACCTGCAGTTGGGGAAAAAGCCACCCCCAGCATTTACTTTGCATAGCGCATTAGTCAGGTGGACCAACTGCATGACAGACGGTCCTGAAATCTCCGCCTTTGGACAAAGGAAGTTCGTGGGACAGAGCGTTGGCCTTAGAAGAATGGTCTAGTGGGGGCAGAGCCAACTCTTCCTCTATCTGTGCACAGTGAAGGCGCAGCTGAAATAATCCACAAGTCACTTCTGCCTGTCCTGGGGCCATGTTGGGGCCCATGTTTAAATGTGGGAGTGCTCACCCAGGGAATTCACAGGGGATCGGCCAGGAGGCTCCGAGGCCCCGGGTGCAGCGAAGCCAGGGATTCTCCTTCTTCCCCTTGCTGGTGGCCCCCGTCCTGGCCCCACCTACTCTCCCTCCCTGGACCTGGCCTGAAGCAGCACACAGAACCGGGGCGTTTCAGCCCAAAGCACTCTCACCCTGCTTTTCCAGCCACTTAAAGGATGTGGCCTGTCCCCTGAGGAGGGGAATGGTGGCAGCTCTCGCCTGTGAGGGTCCTTGGCTGCCCATGGCGGCTGAGGATTGTAATTTGCGTGAACAGGACTGTTTTTCTCTCTCCTCTCAGGTAACCACCAAATTCCCAGGTAAGTGAGACTATGAGATTATCGCGCTGCACCAGCCCTGGGAGAATGAGGCTCTAGAATCATTCCCAGGACAGTGGCTCCCAGAAGGCAGAATGTCAGAGATGGAGGGTCCTCAGCAGTAGAATGGCCCCAGCCCTCACTGTGCAGAAGACAGACATGGGCCCAGGCCCAGGGGGTACAGGGAGGACAGTGGCAGAGCTGGGCCCTGAACCATGGTCTCCTGCCTCCCAGCCGTGGGTACCCCAACTCCTGAAGCCTCCCCCAAAGGTGCTTGTTCTTTGGGCTTGTCCCCTGGGTCCTTGCTGCCATTTCCCTACCCTCAAGGGGGCCAAGATGAGGAGGGAGGAGGGATGGTGGGATGGGTGCCAAGAAAGAGATGCCATCTTAGGCCGCAGGGACTTCTGGGTGCTGGAGCCAGAGACCTTAGCCATGAGGTCCTTGTTCCTGGGGGTGGCCCCCATGTCGCATCCAGGTCTGAAGTGAGAGACTTGGGCAGGGTGGCAAGCACTGGTCTCCGGCTGTGCCTGGACCTGAAGTGGGGTCCCAGGCTGCCACTGCATCTCCCTCGTGTGTGCTGCACTCTGTCCCCCACCCCAGGAGTCCCTGTCCCCTCTCCCTTTCCACAGAACTGGAGAGTCCTTGTGCATCAGAGCTGGAAGGGCCCTAAGAGCCTCCAGCCCCCTCACTTTGCAGCTGGAGAGAGGAGGCCCAGAAAAGGGACAGGGCTTGAGCTTGGCGCAGGCCAGTCAGGGCAGAGCTGGGACTAAAGCCTGAGGCTTCTGCGCCAGCCAGGGGCTTTCCGGCGCTGCGGGCTGTCTCCTGCCCATGTGCTTATCTTGTCTCATCTTGTCTCAGCTTATTAAGGATGAGGGGCTAGAGAGAGAGCACTAAGATGGGATCTTCGCATCGACTGGGAACATCTTGGCTGGACAGTGTGTCATCTGAGAGATGACACCTTCCCTGCTCCTGCCCCTTACACGAGCCCAGGAGTGGAAACCTTCCCAGGCCTCCGTACCAGTCACCTCTCCTTGCTGGCCAGGCTGTCTGTGTGGGGAGACATGAGTCACAGTGAGCACGCTCCTGTCTGTGTGGGGAGGAAGCTCTGCTGGGCTTGGGCGCCTGGAACCAAGGAGGACGGACAGGCAGCTGCCTGTCAGGATAGGTCCTTTGGGATTTCATGGAGTTCTCTAGAATGGAAGGCGGAGGGGGGAAAGCATCTGAGATTGGAGCCAGGGAAGAAGGAGCAGAGGTAATAACGGAGTGCTCTTGTTTCCCCAGGTGGATGAGAGGGCATATTTGGGCCTCTTCCTACAGGGAATCTTCCAAGCTTGACTCTAGGATTCCTTACAGCAGAGGCAAAACTCAGAGCACACTTGGCTTACTCATTCGTTTATGGTTAGGATGCTTTTTGTTGTCACAGAAACCCAACTTGAACAAGTTTAGGCCAAGGGGGAGGGGAGTTATTGGAAAGATGCTGGGCTTCCCCATGTCACTAAATCATGGATAGGCATGTCCCTGTGTCCAAATGCAGCCAAGACCCTGCTTCCATCTTCCATCTCTGCTTATCCTTGTCACAGCTTCAGCTCTAATGGCTTGTTCCACGTTAGGGGACAGAATGCCGACCATTCCAGTGTCCCAGAGCTCAGAGCTTTGCACGGAGACACGGATGGTTCCTCTTTCCTCGGATCTTGTTGGGGAAATCCCTGGAAGGGCTCAAGCTGGCCTGGGTTGGGACAGCTGCCCACCCACGGCCTGAACCATGCGGTGTTGGAAACTGTCTCCAGAGAACAGAAACTCGCAGTGAGCCAGGGGCCTCCTTCCAGGGCCTGCTCTAGGTGGTTTCTTCAGAGTGCTTGTTCACGTCCCCTGCATGCCAGGGGCTGGGCTGTGAGCAGCCTCCAACTCAGGGTGATCACAACTGAACACAGGAGAAAACACAAGGCAGGAAATTCTTTGGGCCTCAAAGGGAGACAGATATGGCACTCTAGGATGAGTGTGGGTTCAGAATCAGGTGGAGAGAGCAGAATGTGCAAAAGCTTGGAGGAAACTGTGAACTTCTAGTGAGCTGGGCGGGTTCAGAGCTTTGGGGTTGACCTGGAGGCAACGGGGGTGCACAGAAGTCAGGAAAGCGATGGAGTCAGACTCATCCACTTCTGCCCCATAGAGCCCAGAGCTGTCTGGTATGGAGTTGCTAAGTGGCATGTTGCAGGAACTCCTTTCAACAATGTGTGGAGAGAGGGGCGCTGAGATTGGAGGCAGGGGAGTGTGTGGAGATGAAGCCCTAGGCTTATCCTAGAGTAGCCTTAGCACACCAATGCACACTTATGTAAAAGCTAATGTTAGCATCGTTGAGCTCCTTTGTTTTGTGCTGTTGTGGAGCCAGGAGACAGCCACTACCCCAAGGAAGGGGCAAAAGGGTTGCTCTGTGATGCTGAATTCCTGCTCTCAAGAAGCTCCTCTTGGCTTAATTCTAACAACTCACTTAACTGTCCTCCTGCGCCCTGGTCTTCAAATGCTCCCGGTCCTCCGGAGCAGGCTATTCCCACCATCGGCCCCACAGAAACATGCAGACTAGGTTCTGCCTTTGGTGTGTGGGGAGGTTTGAAGCTCTGGCCGGCCACCGAGGTGAGGGGGAAGCTCTGGTGGGCAGGAGAGTACCTGAGGCCCTGGAGGAGGAGGGCAAGAAGTGTCAGACTCGTCCTCCCTCACAGGGGTTCCGGGTGTTGGGACTTCCCTCCCTGGGGTAGTAGGATAAACATAGGGCACCTTCCTGGAACATTGGTTGTCATCAAAGATTTTGGGAGAAAAAAAAATCATGTATCATTTTTATGTTAAAATCAGATAGATATATTATGGAGTAGAATCCAAAGTTTGCATTCATTTAAAAGTTATAGTAAAATATACATAACATCAAATTTACCATCTTAACCATTTTTAAGTATACAGTTGAGCAGTATTGAATATATTCATATTGTGCAAACGTCACCACCATCGACCTCCAGAACTCTTTTCATCTTGCAAAACTGACACTCTGTACCCACTGAACAATGGGTCGTTCTCCCTCCCCCAGCCCTTGGCAACCACTGTTCTGCTATCTGTCTTTGTGAATTTTACTACTCTGGGTGCCTCATAAAAGTGGAATCATACAGTACTTGTCTTTTCGGGGCTGGCTTATTTCATTTAGCATAATGTCCTCAAGACTCATCCACCCTGTAGCATGTGTCAGGATTTCCTGCCTTTTTAAGTCTGAATAATATTCCATTGTATGTACAGACTGCGTTTTACTAATCCATTCATCCATCAATGAACACCTGGGTTGTTTCCCCTTTTGGCTCTTGTGAATAGCGCTGCTATGAACATGGGTGTACAAATACCTCTTTGAGACCCAGCTTTCAATTCTTTTGGGGATATATACACCCAGAGGTTGAATTGCTGGATCACGTGGTAATTTTATGTTTAATTTTTTGAGGAACTGCTAGACCGTTTTCCCTAGTGGCTACACCATTTTACATTCCCTTCAACAGTGCACAAGGGTTCCAATTTCTCCACATCCCTACCAACACTTGTCATTTTCCATTTCTTTGTTTTGTTTTGTTTGTTTTTGATAGTATCCATCCTAATGGGTGTGAGGTTTTGGGTATACATTTTTTTTTTTGAGACAAGGTCTTGCTCTGTTACTTGGGGTGCAGTGGGGTCATCATAGCTCACCATAATCTCCAACTTCTGGGCTTAAGTGATCCTCCTGCCTCAGCCTCCCGAATAGCTGGGACTACAGGCTTGTGCCACCATGCCTGGCTAATTTTTTTCTTTTTTGTAGAGATGGGGTCTCACCGTGTTGTTCAAGCTTGGTCTTAAACTCCTGGCTCAAGCAATCCTCCCACCTTGGCCTTTCAAAGTGCTGAGATTACAGGCATGAGCCACTGCACCCAGGCTGGGTATACATTTTTTTTTTAAATGTATTTTTGGGGATACATTGTTAAAAGAAAAAGAAACATCTCACCTTTGATGGCTGGTTTGAACCTCATCCTCAGAGCCTCAGGGCTTTGAGAGCAGAAGGGGAGAGCATCCAAGCCTGATGCCACTCACAGCAGGTCTGCAGGGGTCTCTTCTCCTCCTCCTCCTCATCCTCCACTTCCTTCCTTCTTGCTATCACAGCCTCTAGGGCAGGATAGGCCACACATGGTGACATGCAGCAGAATGAAATCCCTTTTATCAAGAGCCAGAGCCTTATAGGGAATCCCTCCCCCCAGGGACATCCAGAAAGCAGCTTCATGGAGGGGGTGATTTCAAGCTGGGCACTGAAGGTATAGAGGACTTTGCAGGTGGAAGGAAGTGGCCTCAGAAGGGAAGGAGGCTATCCCCGAGCAAAGGCCAGGAGGTGGGGAGGTTTGCTTGAATGACCTGGTTTTTTGTAGAGGGGAAGACTGTTTCGTCCTGTTAGTCACACAGCAGGTGTGAGGGATTCCAGAGGGCTCAGCACTTACCCCCACCCTCCCCTCTCCCACCAGCCAAGTTGAGCCTTCCTCTAGGCCAGGGAAGCCAGTGTCTTCTGGCTCCTTCTCCAGCCCTACGGATCACTCCCTTTTCCTCGAAACACTTCTCATGCTTCCTTGACACCTGGCTCTTTTGATTTTTCTCCTCTTCTCAGGCTGTTCCTCCTTGTCTTCTCCCATTCTTCTTCCAGCTCCTGAAGCGTGTCCCAGGGAGAGGCCTTGGTAGCTTTCTGCATGTGATGTCCTCATGCGAATCTGCTATCAGGATCCCAGGGAAGGAGCTGTCAGCAGTTGAAGGGGTGACAAGCCCTGTGAATGTAGCCTCAGTTGCTGTTGCCCCTAGAGGAGTCCCACTCTGCCATCTCATCTCTCTTGCCCGAGATAAAGTGGCAACTGTTCCTTTCTGGTTGAGCTGAATTGATTCAAGCTCCCAAAGGCACCTTGGCATGCGATTAAGGGCACAGAACCTGATGGCATCAGGCAAGGTGGTCGGGGGGCCTTCTTGTACCTGGTCTTGTGGTGGAGACAGAGATGAGTCCGCCTGGCCCTGCACAAAAGGAAGAGAGCCAGATTTGGGAAGAGTCATTATGAAAGGCAATGTAGGGGATGCACCCCGTTGCTATGGGAGCTCAGAGGAGGAAGACATCAATCCAGCTTCAAGGCGAGGCTTCAAGTAGACATGACAACCTAGTTGGAGAGACGAGCTGTGTGACCCACACATAGAAACAAACCAAAGGCAATATATTCTCAGTGGCACCAGAGATACAAGCAAGTGCTTTAGGTAGTGGAAGAAGAAGGCACTTTTTCCTGCTTGGGCATGCAGGTGGCACCAGGACTTCCTGGATAGAACAGTTTGATCCCGCCTTGGCAGGAGGGAAGCAAAGATGAGGTAGAAAGAGAATGACTAGAGAAGAGAGTGAGTGGAGTCCCAGGGGTGGGAACATGTGCAGTATGTCCAGGGAATGGCAGATGGAGCTTTTGGGTGATGGGGAGCCACAGAAAGTTCTTGAGTGATGAGGATTGGAGATGTGCAGTGATTGGCAAGTCTTTTCTAATGGCAGTGTTGGGACTGCCATTAGCTAAAAGTATTAGGTTTGGGCAAAGTGAAATCCGATCTGTGTGGACTCATCAGCAATGATTTCTGGGCTGGAGAAGGGGGAGGAAGTCTAACCTTTCGGAAAGCAGTTGCTTGAGGCATTGATACACAGCTCCTGCTTAGCTGATCCTCAATCTTTCTCAAGATGCCATTTTACCCAGTTTCCTTGGGCTCGTACAACTGAATACAGTATTTGATGTTTTAAAAATTCCATTGGAAAATCTCAAACAAAGTAAAAGAAGCTATTATTTCAGGCTTCCTGTTGGCTCCGTTTTAGCCTGTGTGCGTAGCGGCTGGGGAGGCTGCAAAAGACGGAGATGGAGGAGCAGGTCGGCTGGGCAAGGGGAAGATGAAGGATTTAGTTCTGGACGTGCTGAGGCTGAGGTTCATGGGGGCTTACAAAGGGAGGTATCCGGAAGACTGTGGTGTTTACAAATTTGAAGCTTCATATAGAGGTTTGAGAGTATATTATCCAGTGTTCTCCTAGCTGTACGAGACATAATCCCAACTTTAATTGGCTCTAGTTAAAAGGACAATTTATTGGCTCATATAAGTGAAAGTCCAAGGGTTGGCTGATCCTGACATTAGGCATGGCTGGATCTGGGGGTTCCAGTATGTTTAGTGATGTCAGAGAGAGTCTGTCTGTCTGTCTCTCTGTATCTCAGTTCTGCCAGTCTCCGTTTGGCTTCATTTTGCATGTAGGCTCTCTCCAGCCACCAGACAGGGGAAAGAGGCTAATTTCTGCCAGCAGTAAGGTCTGATTGGCTTGGATTGGGAATTAATAAGACCCTAGCCCTGAGGCCAGGGAGGACAGCCATTGTGACTGGCAGTTTCCCTGTGACCCTGTGTAATAGGGAAAGAGCAGTTCCTCAGAGAAGAAGTGGGGTGTCGTTCCTGGGAATGCATGCTGGGTCAAGAAACCGTACAGTGTCCATGGGCCGTGTCAGGGTGTCTTCACTGCACAAGTGTGGATTCTGCAGCTCGAGGAGTGGATGAGATCACCTAGGGAGACAGTATAGAGAGATGAGAGAAAGGGGCTAGGGCTCAAGTTCGGGGCAGGGCCACAGCCACAGAACTGGCCAGAAAGTCTTCCAGGAGCTGGGAGAGTCAGAGAGACGATGAGGGTGTGATGCGCTGCAGAGAGCTCAGTGATATGGCAGTGGTTTAGCAATTAAGTCACTGGAGAGCTTGACAAAAGCCAGGAAGGGGTGGATGGAAGCCAGCTTGCAGGGGCTATGAAAGGAATGAGAGCACGAGAGAGCAGAGTGTAGGAGCCAGAAAGGTTGAGTGAGCTTTTGTTTTTGCTTTTGCCTTAATGAGGAGACACCTGATGAGTTAATGCTTAAGGGAGAGATTGACGTCTGGGGAACGGGAGGGGATTCTTAAGCAGATGGCAGGGCTGGAGTTAAGGACACAGGCAGCAGGATTACCTTTGGCTCCAGAAGACCCTGCTGCACACAGCTCCATGGCATGCAGGGTGCACAGTCCGTCTTGGTTTTTTGTTTTGGTCATTTATATCATATTTGCTTCCCCTTTGCAATGTAGTATTCATACTTATCTTTTAAAATTAGTTTTTAAATCACAAAAGTAACACACACATATGGTAAAACAAAGTGCAAACAATTCAGAAAGGAATAAAAGATGACAAGTGAGAGTCTTCTCCATCTTTCCCCAGACTGCCTTCCTAGAGGGAACTGTTTTTCATCGTTTTCTTGGGAATTCTTCCCAAAATTTTTAATGCATATACAAGCATATATGTGCCTATATTTTAAAATAGACAAGTGGGATCCTACTGTGCATACTGCTCTGTACCTTGCTGTTTCCACTCAATGCTGTATCCTGGAGATATTTCCTGATTAGCATATAGAGAGAGCTCATTCCCTTTCAAGAGCAGGATGCTGTTCTATTGTGGGGATGGAGCAGGGCTTGTTCAAACCATTCTCTACTACCTGGACTTTCTGTTGTTTCCAGTCTATTGCCATTAAAAATAGTACTTCTCTGTACCTTTTAATACATTTATTTTGTGCACAGATAAGACTATTTTTGTACATTAAATTCTTGGGAATGGAATTATTAAAGAGTATATATATTTAAAAGTATGATAGATAATGCCAAATTTCTCTTCAAAGAAGTCACCTAAATGATAATATTGCAGAACTGGGGTAAGAGATACACAGTTGTTCATTATATTATTGCCCAGTTTTTTGTATGTTAGGATAGTTTACTTACATGAATAAGAAGTCACAATATTTGCACTCCTATGAATAGGAAATAAGCATGTCCCCATTTTGCTAACAGGACATTAACGAAATTTTTAATCTTTATTCATCTGAAAGGTGGAAAATAGTGTATCCCTATTGCTTTAATTGTATTTAATTATGAGGGTGGCTGATCCTTTTTTCAGCAAATTACTTTTTACATTTCTAAAAAGTCATACTTCTTTTATGCCTACAGAATATTTCACTTTATACATGTGCCTTAATTTACTTAACTATCTTCTTGTGGGTTATTTATATGGTTTCTGAACAACTGTGAATATCTTTGTACGTGAAGCTTTTTTTCTCTTCTCCTTTTAGACTTTAAAAAAAAAAAAACGTACCGTTCCAGAAGATGAATTGCCGGGTCAACAGTGTGGACATTTTTATGACTCAAAACATGTTGTCAAATTGCTTTCTCAAGGGACACTACAATATACAGTACCTCCGATTTTATTATTCTCTTATCAGCATCGGGTATTATTAATAAAAATTAATTTTTGCCAATTGTATAGGTAAAGATGGGGCCCAATTTCATTTGTATTTTTAAAAAATTACCAATGAGATTGAATATTTTAATATGTTTGTTTATTAATTGTGTTTTTGTCTCTCTCAATGGCCTGAACATTTTTCTGCTTATTTAACTGATAGCACATTCTTACACAAAAGAAGCAAGATGATGTCTTATCGGGGAAACTTCTATTTCCTCAGGCCCTGTGACCTTCTGGGAAATTATTGACTGGTATCAGATTATGAAAGTCAATCTCTTGCATGAGAACGTGGGGGAGGGAGTGGTTGAAAAGACTTAGGTGATACGGAGTGAAGACAGATGGGAGGGCTGAATGAATAAGACTCCAGGTAATGATGGTGGGTAGCAGAGATGAGAGAGGTGGGAGGGAGCGGGAGAGAATTTATGAGTCGGGATGAAAATTCATGGGCAGCACACGGAATGTGCTGCGCTCAGGGTCCTCCATTTCTGAGCTTCCAAATGGAGCTCTGGTGGCCAGTGGGACCGTGGCTGTATTTCAGAATACTGACCTGGGTGTTGTCATTTCTGGGAGGTGAGGCCTTCTTTCGAGGCCAGTGCTGCAGAGCTGGAAAAAGGTTGGGGAGAGGGAGGATTTTTTTGTCTAGCCCTGGGTCCGCAGTTTTGAGCACTGTCTCCTTCTTTATCCAAATTGTCATTTAGTGTCATCGTTGTTAGACAATCTCTGTTAATTAATTTGATAGCTAGATTTATAGGTCTTTTAATTTGTATTTATTTTAATTTTCATCTATAGAGAGATTTCTTTGATTATTTTTTATATATTGGTATGTGTATATATATGTGTATATGCATATATACATGTAGGGTATATATCATACCATTTTATTATTACTTTTCATACTTGGGTGTCTGTGTGTGTGTGTGTGTGTGTGTGTGTGTGTGTGTGTGTGTATTCACCTCTTCTGGGGGGAAGTGACTGTTTGCATTCACTTTTTTCTTTTCATTGCCAATTTTTAATTGATTCCTAAAGAATCTTTGTATATTAAAGTTATGACTTATATTTTTCACCAACATTATTTCTAATTTGTCATTTATCTTTACTTTTGTTTATTTTTCCACTTTTTGTTATTGAAATGCATAGAGCTTAAGTGTAAGCTTGATGAGTTTTGACAAGTGCATATACCTATGTCACCCACATTTCTATCAAAATGTATGGTATTTCTATTACCCTAGAAAGGTTCCCTGTGTCCCTGTGTCCCTTCCTCTGCCAGAGGCAACCACTGCTCTGATTTCTCTCACCATAGATCAGTCTTGCAGGTTCTAGTATTTCATGCACGTGGAATTGTAAAGTATGGACTTTTCTGTGTCTGACTTCTTTCACTCAACGTGATGTGTTTGAGATTTCCTCATGCTATTTCTGTGGAAACACTGTTCCTTTTTATTGTTTAGTGATATTCCGTTGTATGAACATAGCACAGTTTGTTCATTCGTTTTCCTGTAGACTAACATTTGGGTTGTTTCTAGTATTTAGCTATTATGGATAATACTCCAATGAACGCTCTTGTACAAGTCTTTTCGTGGACATATGTTTTCATTTTTCTTGGATAAATATCTAAGAATGAAATTGCTGGATTGTATGGCAAGTGTATATTTAACTTTTTTAGGAACTGCCATACTGTTTCCTAAAGCAATTGTACTGTTTTATACTTCCGCCAGCAGTGTATGAGGTTCCAGGTCCCCATGTCTTACCAGCATATGGTGTTGTAAGTTTTTAAAATTTTAATCAATCTAGTGGGCTGTAGTGCTATCTCATTGTAATAATAATTTTCATTTCCTTGATGACTTAGAATATCGAACACTTTTTCATATGCTTATAGGCCAATAATATTATGGTATATTTGGCCAATATAGGCCAAATATTATGGTATATTTGACATAGAGATTTTAAATTTTATGTAGTTGAATTCATTAATCTTTTCTGTTACAAATTCTATTGCTTCTATACTGAGAAATCCTTCTTAATACCAAAAACTAGTAAATATGTTTACTTATACATTTCCTTCTAGTATTTTATCGGTTAAACTCTTTAACATTGCACTCTTTACCTAAATTTTGTTTTAAATTGTCCTCATAGAGTTAACCTAATTACTTCTTCCTTTCCTCACCTATTTGATCTACCACATTGATCTCACACCAACTTTTACCATATAATTGGATCTATTTCTATGCCACTATTATGGTTGATTTTATCAGTAGTACACTGTTTCAATTATCAGAGTTTTAGAGTTTATCAGGCAAGTCTACCTTCATTACTCTTTATTTCTTCAAAAACTTTTAGCAATTCCAGCTCATTTTTTTGTTTAATCTAACTGTGGTAGGCTGAATAGTGATCCTTCAAAGATGTCCAAGTCCTAATCCCTGGAACCTGTGAATATGTGACCTTATACGGCAAAACGGACATTAGATGTGATTAATTTAAGAATCTTGAGATGGAAGATTATCTGAATTATCTGGGAGCAATTATGTGTAATTGCTAGGGTTCTTGTAAGAGCAAAGAAGGAGTAACAGAGAGGAAACAACAGAAATAGAGATTGGATTAATGGTGCCACAAGCCAAGGAATACAAGCAGTCTCCGGAAGTCAGAAGAGACAAAGGAACAAATTATCACCTGGAGCCTCCAAAAGAAAGCAACCCTACCAACACCGTGATGTTTGTTCCTTAAGACTCGTCTCAGACTTTGGAGCCTGCAGAACTATAGGAGAATAAATTTATGTTGTTTTAAGCCACTAAGTTTCTGGCAATTTGTTATAGTAGCAATAGGAAACTAACACACTAACTTAAAAATTCTTTTAAAAAATGAAGTTCTAAATGTTGTTCCATCTAGGTTTTGATTGGAATTGTATTAAGCAGAGGAGTTAATTTGGGAAGAACTGATATTTTTGTGCTATTCAGTCTGCAATCTAAATTTCTCCCAAAAAGTGTCTCCATGTCACCTCTCTGTTTCTGCTTACCACCTGCTATCGTAGTTGGGTTCCTCAGAGGTCGACCTGAGGCAACGGTTTGAGTGCAAGTAGTTTATCTGGAAGGGGACCCCAGGAAACACATGCAGGAAAGTGAGAAAGTGAGGCTGGGAAGGGAAGGTAGCCAGTAAAAGGATTGCTACCAAGCAAGTGACCATCGTGGGTGACTGGCGTTTGCTCTCACTGGGGAGCCCCGGGAACCCACACAGAACGTGCACTGCAGGGGTGTCCAAGCCTTCCCTATGGAGCAAGTGCATCACCTGAGCATTGGAAATGGAGGGGGCATCATGGCACAGACCTGGTGAGATCATCATCAGTGGTCTCTGCAACCACTGGCTGCATGTGCGACTCACTTCCCTGCCCTGGGTCCCAGTGTCCACGCATTTCCTGCCTCTAAAGGGGAGGAAGATAAAGCTGGTCTAACTCCTCACAGGATGTTGCAGCCAGAACAGCTTCCCAAAGGGGGTAAGCTGCCTGCCAAGTGTCCAAATAGGTGTAGCAGACGTCCTTCACCCTCATCGTTATGATGAATGCCTGACTTTCAAATGTCAGCATTTGCATCTCTTTGCCCAGGGACTTTGCCTATGGCAGGCCACAGTGCTGGAGAACTGAAAGTGTCCTCCCAGCAGTCTCCAACCAGTGCCTGGCAGAGGTTGGTGTGTACCTAGCCCAGCTCCTTGCCCCCAGGAGGTGGCGGATAGAACACTTGGAGACATGTGCCTGACCTTGGCCCCCAGAGTTCCCCAGTGGGTTGAAGCTGGACATCGTACCCTTCACTGGCTGCCTTCCCTTCCCCACCTCACATCCCACTCTCCAACAGGGGTTTCCTGGGGTCACCTCCCAAATAGATACTTACACCCGAATCCTTGTCCAGGGCAAACATCTGGGGAAACCCAAACCAAGAGTGTAGACAATGGACCTAAATGGCCAGTGGGGGAGGTGGAGGTATTCCAGGCACGCAGTCGAAGGCAGGCACCGGTGAGCTGAGAGATGGAGATTTTGAGTCTGGGGTGTGTGCTCAGAGGGTCTTGGGGCCTTCCTTCCTTCACGCCTTATGTTTTTATGGCTCCTCTGAACATTCATTCCGCTTGGCTGGCTGGTCACCACGGCTGGACCAGCCCCTTTGAACACCTGGGAGGAGTGAGATTGTCTGCAAAACGATTTGTTCAATTTCGTTGAGGCAGCAGGGTCTGCACTCCACTTAGACATCATGTTAAGAGAGCTGAGAACAAATGCTTCTCCATTCAGGAGAATTTAATGCATTTCTGGGAAGGGAGGAACATCAACGGAGACCAAGCTAGTGCTCCAAGGAGGACATTCTGCTGGGCCCTCCCTGGTAACCATGGGGATGGAGGGAGTGGGAGCCTGGCAGGATCCATATCCCATAAAAATGTTGGTGGCTTGATTGCAAGATGAAGGGCCTGCAGACACCCTCCGACAATACGTAATTTATGGGGTAATCAGAACTCCTCCCAGAGGGCTGCAAGGGAAGAGGAGCCGTGATTCAGAGCCTTAGGGGCTTGGATGTTTAATGAGGCTCTGGGAGCCCATAAACATTTAGATCGGAATGATTTACCCATTTAGGAGGCCGAATCTATTTTAGCACCGCCCCTGAAGGATGTCGCTTCTTCTCTGAAACACTCAGAAGTCTGGATGCAGAAATCAACCCACCCAGCATTTGAGGGGCACAACATAAGGGCCCAGCCAAGGGGGCTGGAGGCTGAAAACTGTCCATCTTGAGACTGTCAGCTGGCTACCATGAAGGAACTGAGGGATGCTGAGGACCTCAAGCTGGAAAGGCCCTTACAGAAGGGGAAGCTGAATCCCAAGGAGGTCAAGTGACTCGTTCAAAGTCACACAGTGCCCAGGGACCATTAGCACCAGGGATAAATTGGAAGAAAAAAGGAACTACTAAAGTCTATGCAGGGAGAAGAACTGGTGTGATTCCTTTTTAGAATGGGAAGGGCAAACTACAGGGCACAAAAGACACAAATAGTATCTTTTGGGGTTTTAAAGCTTGAACATTTAAATTGTTTTTCTAGTACCTATAATCCTAGCATTCTGGGAAGCCAAGGTAGAAAGATCACTTGAGCCCAGGAGATTAAGACCAGCCTGAGCAAGAGCGAGACCCCATCTCTACTGAAAATACAAAGATCAGCCAGGCAACGTGGCATGCACCTGTAGTTCCAGCTACTTGGGAGGCTAAGGTAGGAGGATTGCTTGAGCCCAAGAATTGGAGGTTGCAGGGAGCTATGATGATGCCACTGCACTCTAGCCTGGGAAACATACTGAGACTCTGTTTAAAAAAAAAAAAAAGTGCTTTCCTAAAAGCAAAATATGTATTATGACAGTTTCAGAATCTTTAATGGTTGGTTCAGCAATTAAGAGGGAGCCTATTAATGTGTGGTGACTGAATTGTGAACTGGATTAAAAATGGCATCCACGTGACTGAGACATTTCCGGCGTCTGGAAATGCCGGGGCCTGAAACAAGGTATTGAGTGGATGTTTGCTGAACCACGGGATGAGTGAGGCTGGCTCAGAGTCAGAGGGGCCCATCTGGCTCTGATCAGGGAATCTTAATTTTTTTTTTCTTTTCTGATTCTAAAGGCAATACATATTTATTGCAGAAAATTGGGGAAAAAAGGCAAACATATAGACTAAAAAAACACCCATTAACCGCTCCCTCCAACCTCCCTAGCAATAACTATTCTTATTTTTTAATTTTAAAATTTTATTTTATTTTAATTTTTAATTTTTTTTTTTTGAAACAGGGTCTTGCTCTGTTGCCCAGGTTGGAGTGCAGAGGCATCACTATAGCTCATTGTAACCTCAAACTCCTGGGCTCAAGCAATCCTCCTGATTCAGCCTCCCAAGGCTGGGACTATAATGTGCACCAGCACACCGGGCTAATTTTTTCTATTTTTAGTAGAGATGGGCTCTCACTCTTGCTCGGTCTGTTCTTGAACTCCTGACCTCAAGAGATCCTCCCACCTCGGCCTCCCAGAGTGCTAGGATTACAGACATCAGCCACTGTGACCAGCCTAGAAATAACTATTCTTAACATTTTTCATAGGCATGTATTTTTTTAAAATTGGCGTCCATCTTATTTTGCCTTGATTCTAACTTACCAGTTAACAATCTCCAAAAAGATGAATTTAGGTAGATGCTTTATATTTCATTGGAAAGTAGTGGCATAATTTATTAACCTGTTTCTAGGTCATTTCCAATTTTTCAATTTTATAAATAACACAATGAAAAATGTCCCGGTGCCTAAATCTTGGGTGCCACCTCTGATGGTGTTTCCACTGTGGGGCCAGGTCAAGGAATTTGCACCCTCCTGCCCTTCCGGCACCAGGCACCTGGGGCGCGGCTCCAGCAGTGCCCAGCCCAGCCCTGCTCTTGGCCCCGCAGCCTCCGCTCCTAAAGGATGGCCTGCCAGGGTGGAGGAGAAAGCCTGACTCTGTGGAACTGCCGGGCTCTGTGGCTTTGGGCAAGTGCTTCTGTCTTTCCATGCCTCAGTTTCCCCTTCTGTAAAAGGAGGCGCATGAACTAGGTCATTGGATTTCAATTTCATTTTTTAAAGATACTTTCAGTCCAAAGGAAAATCTACAGAGAAGCTCATTATGTAAAACAGAAGTGAGAGGAGCTCCTTGGACCGGGGTCGGAGCTCTGCCTTATCATCCTTCCATCTGACAAAAATTACTGGGGGTCTACCACGCGGCCAGCTCTGCGCTAGGCACTGGGGATAGGGTGTGGGCAGGAATATCTGGCACCTCCCCAAGCCCAGGCACCTCAGGCCTTTTGCTTGGGGCGGTGGGGGTGCCGCTGTCAGAACACTAAGATTGACACCATCCAGCACTGACTTTGTCTGAGTGACATTCATGGTATCTATACTTGGGAGGGTGGCCCCTGCCTTAGTTGAATCTCGCCGGGCTCTGCTCCCTCCCAGGGCCAGCCCTGCCTGACTCCACCCTGCCTTGTGGCCCCTAAGCCCCAAGGTCGCTCCTCAGAGCCCCAAGGCCCTGCAGGACCAGTTTGAAACCTGTGGCTTCTGCCCATTCTAGTGACCCCGCAGCTCTGATACCACTGTATACACAACTTGTGCTGCCGTTACTGCTCCCAGCCGCTGCCATCCCCTGGGCTCTGCCTGCATGCCGGCACCATGCTCACGGCTTTCCATGCTCTACCCCACTCAGTCCTTACAGCCAGTCAAGGCTTCTCTCAATATCCCCATTTTACAGATGAGGAAACTGGGGCTCCGGTGCTGAGCACCTCACCTAGGTAGGGATCAGTCCTGTGCTCCTGCTCACTGCACACCTGCCTCTGGGAGCCCTACCTAAAGCCTCTGCATGCTGGCAAGACTCAGGATTTCTATGGGGCATGGGATGTAGAGGGCTCTTCTGTCACTGGTTTGGATCGTCCCATGTGTCCAGCCCTCTGCCTGCACATCACGGCGTCCACCTGCACGGTGAAAGGGCTGCACGCGGGGACTGGAGGATGCTGGCTCCATCTCGGTGCAGCCATGACTCTGACCTACCCAGGCTGGTGGATGGTGTGGGCTGGGGCTGAGGGATCCAGCCCTTGTGTCTCCGTCTGGAATCTAGCAGGCCTACAGCTGAGCTGGGTGGGAGAGCAGTGGCTGCACCCGGACTGTGGCCCTGTGGGCCTCGAGAATGGGAACATCGAGTTCTTTTGCCTGTTGTTAGCAAAGTCTCAGCAGCTGCCAGGGAGAGCAGGGACATATTAAGTCTCTAACATTTCTACCTTCCACACTGGGGTCAAGGGTGGGGTATGGAGAGAGAGAGAGAATGCCTGGGCTCCTCTCCTGGTTCTGCCGCCGACCGCTGTGTGACTGTGGGCGGGACCTCTCCCCACCTTGGCCGTCAGTTTCTGTACCTGTAAAGTGAAGATTTGGTTCAAGGCACGTTTGGAAGCTGTAAGCTGCGAATCCGTCTCCCCTCACCTGGCACCTGAAGGTGCTTTGCCTGTGGCTCAGAGAGTCCTGCAGGGTATGGGGACAGTTGCGTGTCTGTGGCTCACCCTGCCCACTGGCCCGCGATAGCCCGAGGGCAGGGCCCATGTCTAATTCATCTCATCTGTGCCCTCCAGGGCCAGCCCTGGTGCTGCTCAGCGTGTGTCTGACTGAATGCCGGAATGAAGAGCCCTGTGGGTGGGGGCTGGGTGGCCAGGGTCGCCGTTTGCCTGCTCTCCCCCGGGACCTGCCAGGCTCCAAGTCTGGGAGGGGGAGCTGGCTGTCAGGGGCACAGAGTGTTTCCTGTGATCGCATTATTATCCCGCAGTGTAAAGTGGGGCTTGCCTGGGTGATGCTAGACAATGGCATACTGGCCTTCCGTTATCAGCTTCCGGATCGGATCTCTCTGCTTGGCCGGGCTGGGCTTCCAGAGGTTAGGGGCCCAGTCGGATTCCTCTCTGTGTCCGTGGTGCCCCATGTGGGATCTGGCACAGAGTCGATGCCCAGTGAGTGGGCAGAGGAGGCACTTCACAGCTGGGCTTCACTCTATCCCTCCTTTAACCCTTCATTCAGATGATCCCTTAGAAATGGTCACCGAGAGCCAAAGTGACTGGTGCCAGGCTTGCTATGGAGGGACAGCGATAAAACTGACTCA
>CAUYSK010005345.1:0-80959 GCA_963575035.1 Avahi laniger | reverse complement strand
ACAGAATTTGATGGGTTATGACAAATATATAAGATAAACTGATGAAATTTTTTTAATGATAGTAACATTGTTTCTGCCACCCCACCCCAACGCATGTGTTGAAGTCCTAACTCCCAGTACCACAGAATGTGACTGTATTTGTATTTTGATAGGGTTTTTAAAGACGTAATTAAGGTAAAGTCAGTTTCTACGGGTGGGCCTTAATCCAAGATGACTATACCCAAGATGATATCCTTATAAGAAAAGGAAACTTGGACACACACAGGTACAGAGGGATGATCACATGGAAACCCAGGGAGAAGACAGCCACCTGCCAGCCACAGAAAGAGGCCTCAGAAGAAACCAACACTTTAGACATCTTGATCTTGGACTCGCAGCCCCCAGAACCGAGAGGCAATACATTTCTTTGTTCTGCAGTACTTTCTCACGGCAGCCCTGGCGAATTAATATAGACAGTAAGCCAAGACTTCCAAAGAGGTGGCCAGTTGAGGACTGAGGCATGGTTGAAACAAACTTGATATGGGAGGTGGGGGAGAGCAACGGGTTCTTTTAAGGTTCTTTTTAAGGTCCTATCCTCCTGAGATCCAGGGGCCAGTTCTAGCAAACTGATTGACTGATGTGTGCTGATAAAGATATTGTAAGTGGGTAACAATTAAGAAAGGGGAGCAGAGAGAAGTGGATGACAGATTTCACTCCCTTCGAAATTCTGCCAGGGCTAAGTCTCAGGAGAGTCTATCAGGACACGGCGTTAGGATTGGCCAGACCCCGCTGCAGCCGCGACCTGCGGGGCAGCCAGTCTCCTGTGTGGCTTCAGGCTTGCCTGGGCTCCCGACCTGAGTCTCCACTGATCATTTTAGATCATTGACCTTTGCCCTCTGGCAAACCACCCTGGCCCGGGATGGTTCTTAGAACCAAGGCTCAGGACCCAACAACCTGTGCTGCTGGGGGAACATTAGGATTCCACCACGAAGCACAGTACACATTTGGGAAAACACATCCACTCATCAGCAAATAGCCAACGCTGCATACCCACTACACCGAAACCTGACACCAAAGGGAAAATATTTTTGTTAAATAGACTGATTGCTAAATGAACGGGGTTTGTGAAAAATCACACCTATTATATAGGGCTTTTCAGCTCATAAGCTTCATAATATCAGATGATCACGTTGGCAAAGCAGGGTCTGTAGGGCTGTTAGATGAGATCTGAAAATTGCTTTATTATTCAATATTACAATAATATTTGCCAACATGGAATTTTTCGCTTGTGTGTGCACTCAAGCAAAATTTCTGACCACCATTATTTACAGCCCAAATATATTAATAATCTCTACATCGCAAATTCCAAAGAAGACAAATGAAATAGTTAAAGAACTCGAGCATTGTGGACCTACTGAATACCGCATTTTACCTTTATGTGCTTTTTTTTTTTTTATTTATCACCCACAGACATTTAAGAAAAAAATTAAACCTGATAACGTCAAAAGATGAGAAAGGCTAAACTCAGAGAAATAAAGGAACCATAAATCAGGAAAACTTTGGAGCTGCAGGAGAGACACTTTAATTTTGTAGACAAAAGACCGCATTAAGGAGGAATAATGCAATAATCAAAGGTGAACGGATCTCTATTGTCTGGCATCTTCCTCTGTGGGAATTTTCCCACCCCTGACAGCTGTAAGGGGGGCAGAGGCGCCGAATGTGGCTGCGCCTTTATTCTCTCACCCCCTTCCTCCCCGGCCCCTCCTCTCCTCCGTCAATAAACGTCTGCAATCATATTCTTGAGCTCCTGTGTGATTTCAAGGTTCATCTCTTCCATGCAGCTCAAACACTAATTATCCCAGCTGTAATTAGTAAGATAATTAAATACTGGCTCACTCATCACTCTACCTTGGGTCGGGTCGTGATTCTCCCAGAAGACCTTGAGCAGTTCCTCAAAGCTGATGTGTTCTGGCTGGTACACGACTCGGACGACTTCTGCGTGGCCAGTTTTTCCTTTGAAAGAAACAGAACGTACAACTCAAATTTACGGACAACAGAAATTTATTGCAAGGTATTTGTTCTCAAAAAAACCCAACAGAACAAAAGCTGGAACTCTTCCCTCTGAAGGAAGGGTGGAAACGTGGTGGGACTTTAGCTAACAGGCTCATACTAAGTCTCTGCCGCCGGCTCTTGTTCCAGAAAGCACACGGTTCTCCTCTAGCAAGCGTCCTGCAATAGGGACTGCTACATTGTGCTCTAATATATTTTTTTTGTGTCCGTGAAAAAACAAACGTGGGTTTTCATTTTTCTGTCTCACTCTTATGAAATCGTATAGATACAACCTGACATAGTGCTCGAGATCTGAAACTGTGCAAAGGGGAAGGAGCCAATTTATTTTTATCATCTCCTCGTGCTGTATGCAGCCAGCTCAACTGCACTGCAGTGAGACGGTGCCAGAGAGAGAAACCTGTAAAAAATAAATGTAAAAAAAACCAGGCTGATAACTCGTTCATATTAGATAAGTTAGTTAACGGAGGGACACATTTGCTGTGCTGTTAACACTGAGGCAAGGGTCAGATGCAGATACCCAGAGGGCAGTTAAGCGTCTTAGCCTAATTCGTCTCCACGGTGGACAACCACCGCAGCACCTGTCTCCGTGCAGGACCCGCTGCGAGCAGGCTCCTTCCTGAGAAGGAAGGTGGTCCTCTGAAGGTGGTCCCGAAGGTCTGTGGATCGGGGAGGTGGGTGTTTGCAGTACCACTTGTACCTGTCGAATGCATGCCTTATTTTATAGTCTCAGAACACGGTATTAATAAATAATGGACATCATTTCTATATTTAAATTTGTTTTCCATCTCTTTTCAGTGACCTACATGCAGTAAAGAATTTGGCCTTGCCCAAAGAGAAGTCTGACCTTTGCCCTCAGCTCCTGGGAGATAATCTGTGTCATGTCCGATAGAAATGTCTTGTTTAGGCCAGGGGCTGGCCACGCTGGATCCTAGGATGGGGCCAGCTGTACCCAACAGTCTTAGTGCAAGTCTCAGGGGACTGGCTGTGCCAAGAAGGGCAATTGTGTGAATTAAGGTGTGGGCTTTAGATCACATGGTATCAGTCGGCTTGGAGTCTGAGTTCATCCATGTGGGCAACTGTTCGATTGATCAGTCATGCCTGCACAATAGAGCCACAGCAAAAACTCTGCACACCGGAGCTCAGGCAAGCTCCTCTAGTTGGCGATACTCTCTGCCTATTATCACACATCAATGTCAGGAGGTTTATACTTCTGCATCGGTGAGAGAGGAGAACAGAAGCATTTGAAGCCTTCCCAGACTCTTCCCTATGCATCTCTTTCTTTAGCTGATTTTGACCAGTATCCTTTCCCTGTAATAAACTGTAACCATAAGTATCCTTCCAGCAAATTAACCAATATGAAGGCAGTTTGGGGAATCCCCTAGACTTGCACCTTAGTTTACAAGAGTATTTTCCCATATATTCGTTATCTCACTTTAATTATCACAAGTGTCCAATGGTGTAGGCAGAGAAGGCAGAGACCCTCATTTTACAAACCAGAAAACTGAGTTACAAATACGTTAGATTTGTCCAAAGTCACACGGCTAGTGAATCTGGGGGACATAACCTGAAAAAAGAAAATACCTTCTGACAGCTTGTCCAGGGTCAATACATAAAAGGAAAGAGAGCAAGGTGAACATTTGGAACATGGGTCCCAAAAAGAAAGGGAATTTCTTTATTATCTTTGTTAATGTTTAAAATTGTTTTGATTGTATAGACAATATTTGCAAATAATTTGAAGCTTAGAAAATATAAGGAACTATTTAAAAGAAAATAAAAATCACCTGTACTCCTGCCACAAAAGCACTATCAATATTTTTTGTGCATCTCTTTCTGGATGTGTTCCAGATGCATGCACACACGCACACACACACGCACACACACGCGCACACACACACACACACAGGCACACACACGTTCCATTATAATCATTGTGGCATGCTTTTCCCACATACCAGTACATTGTGAGTGTTTCCCCATATCACTGAAATTTTTAGAAAACACCATTTATAATGACTACATAACACTCCATTAGACAGTTGTCCAGCTACTTATTGAATCATTCCCTGTCTCTGGGCAATTAGACTGAAACGTATTTTTTCCCATGAATGTAAATATTTTTCCATGCTTCTGCGGCTGCCTCAAGCCATAGTTACATAAGTGAGGTTTCTAAACCAACGTTTATGAACACTTTGAAATTTCTTAATGCATAGTTCCAAACTGCTTCTCAGCAAAGTTGGCCCAATTTTCTCTCCCCGTTGGCAGCATATTTGAGGGCCAGCCTCTGTCACTGTTATCATTTTTTAATCTGTAGCAAGTAATAGCTGAAAGACAGTATCCTATTGTTTCGTTTAGAATGAATTATTAGTGAGGTAAAAATATATTTCATGGTTGTTCACAATTTTAATTTCTTCATTGCTCTAATTTTTGTCATGTCCTTTTTATACTGGGTTATTAGCTGTTTATACTAATCCTTTATTATTGATTAGTCCATACAGTTTTCATTCAAATACTACAGCCATTCAAATTGGCATCTAAATAGATTTTATGCTAACAGATATGAAAATAATAAAAGTGAACAGTTTGGGAAGAACATACAGTAAGTATAATAATCATGCTATTGAAAACCACTTTTGATCTACTTTAACATCTTATTTTGTAATTTGAAATGTTTAGATGATTCAACTACAAAAGCATTAAAACTCTAAATCATAAAAATGGCAAGATATTTTATAAACATGACGATACATTTGGCATGAAAGGCACTGAAACCACACTAGAAATATAAGCAAAACATGTAAACAGCCTATGGACATGAGAAGAAATAAATGTAAGTCAAGACATGGAAAATGCCAACTTATAGAAGTAAATGCACATTAAAACATTAACATGCTGTCTCTAATTACATTTTGTAAAACGGCCTAAAAGCATTCTAGTGCTATTGAGGATACAATGAAATGGTGCCCTTCCTGGGCCAGTGACGGGGTAAAATTACTAAATCAGGTTGGAAACACCATTGGCATGTGAGTGTCAAGAGCCACAGAGGTTCTCATTCACTTGGATTAAGTGACCCAGGAAATCTATCTCAAAGGTGTAACCTCAAATAATGGAAAAGACATACACTCACGCAAGAAATTCATGCCGTCATCATCACAGTGGTGGTGGACTGGAAGACATACACAAGTCGAACAAAAAAGAAACAAATTAGGGCATAGCCACATGGTGAAATATCACGGAACCATTAAAATACCACATCCAAACCATAGAGAAAGCTGTTATACTTAGTGAACAATAACAATCGCACCCACTTT
Source organism: Avahi laniger (assembly GCA_963575035.1). NCBI lineage: Eukaryota > Metazoa > Chordata > Mammalia > Primates > Indriidae > Avahi > Avahi laniger. The sequence goes on along the minus strand of CAUYSK010005345.1, from coordinate 75,602 downwards.
CCCTACTTGACGACACTTAATGGCTCACAACAGTTTTTTTCTATTGTGATAAAATGCACATAACACAAAATTCACCATCTCAGCCACTCTACGTGCACAGTTCAGTGGTGTTAAGTACATCCACACTGCCGTGCGACCATCACCACCATCCCTCTCCGAAACTCTGCCATCAGCTGAAACTCTGTATTCATCAAACACTAAGTCCCCACCCCTCTCTCCCCGGCCCTCACAGCCACATTCTCCTTTCTGTCTCTGTGAATTTGACTGCTCTGGGGATCTCGTATAAGTGGAATTATGCAGTATTTGTCTTTTTGTGACTGTCTTATTTCGCTTGGCATAATGTCCTCAAGGTTCGTCCATATTGTGGCATGTGTCCAAATTTCCCTCCTTTTTAAGGCTGAATGATATATATTCCAGCCTGCGTGCGTGTGCGTGTGTGTGTACCACATTCTGTTTATCCATCCATCCATCGATGGACACTTGGGTTGTCTCTGCCTTTTAACTGGTGTGAATAACGCTGCTATGGAAATGTGTATACAAGCACGACTCGCAACAATTTTGCGACAGAGATGTGGTCTCCGTCTTACAGACGGGGAAACCAAGGTCTCCCCACAAGCTTTTCACAAACAACGTTCCACAGCCGTAAGTAGTAGGGTCCAGTCATAAGTCAACCAGGTTTTAACCAGAGGTGAAGCTCGAGCCAGGCCGTGACCCTGAGCCAGGCTGAATGGAGACACCTGAAGCCACCAAGGGACGGCAACGTCGCACAGGCTGTGGCCCAGATGAGACATCACAGCATTGCAGTAAGTGACTCTCAGGCCGTCGAGAACATTGTACGGGGTTAGGCTGTTGTTTCACGACAGGAAAGATTTCCACTCACCAGCAAACACCTCCAGACGTAATCTGGCACTGATAGAATAGTATTTGTGGAGCGGCTTAACGAAGCCCGGTTCTTTAAGAGAAACTCCTACCATTCAAATGCAAGATGCATTTGCATCGACAAACAGCGCAGAGATGCCCTTGCCCAACTCACCTTTAAGTCTCTTTACTTTATTTCTCCGAAGTAAAAGAAGCTGTGTAAAAATACGCAGTGCAAATGATCAAAAGGATTAAAGGACTCAGAACCTCTTACGGAAATGCCCGCGCGTTGCAGGACCTGGCCTGTGTGCCGGGCTAATTTCATTCCAGCAACCGACCTGCAAATACTTTCCTGTGTTTCCAGAGAGAAAAGGCCACATCTTAAAAATACTTCGAGCTGTGTCTTCACATAACGTCGTGCAAATAGCACCATGGATGTGACGTGCAGACGCGCTTGTTAACAACCCACAGCCGCGCTGTAGGGGCTTCAGCGTTGCTGCTCGGAAATATCTTGAAAGGAAAAATGGAGAGGGCGACCGTCTCTCTGTGCATCTCCCTCCGGTGCCTTACCCCCCAGGCCAGAGGGCTCCTTTAGCTAAATGAACACAGACGGGTCGATTACGGACAGCCGTTCCTTCCAAGACAAAACTTCCAAGAAGAGACATATGGGCGTGTTTTGAGAGCAGAAAGTCAGGCATTCTGGGGTCATCTGGCTCTGTGGCAGCCAAGTCATTCACGGAACCAGGTGCTTTTAAAGAGAACCCCAGATAAGTCGGTCAGTTTTTACGGTCCTGCAGCACAGCTTCCCACCCCATGGGAAAAACGTTTCCTTCGATTCTTCCAGATTGGTGTGATTAGTTTTCGCCAGTGTCGGTGGGGAGAGGGGAGAGAGCAGGGAGCTGGCTGCCCAGTAGACGGAGCAGGAGAGACGGCCGGAGAGCTCCAGCGAGACGCTGAGCAGGTGGTGCAGAGGGATGGTGTCGCGTGCTGGTGGGGGGCAGCCCCTCAGGATTCAGACGGCCACAGCTGGCCTCCTGGCTCTGCCACTTGTCAGCTGAGTGACCTTGGCGGGGCCGGGGAGAGAGGGCCACGCTGGCTCACACCACAGCTCCCTGGCAGATGAGCTGTGCCTTTCCTTGGGGCCACGCCCTTGCTCGGAGGCCCTTCATCAACCTCAGGGAGAGGGCCACAAACCCCTTGAGTTTGGACACAGCACTTTACGTTCTGCAACGTGCTTCTGGATCCACGGACTCATGCTGGTATCACCGCCACCCAGGAGGCTGTCGACGTGAATGCTATCAGTCCATTTTGCCGACAGGGAATCCAAACCTCAGAGCTCATAAGACTGAAGTGACCCCAAACTTCCTACAGTCCAATGCACCCCCGTTCCTGCTGCCTGTCCCACTCCTGTCCTCTCTGTCCTCTGCCCAGGGGCCAAGGAGCCCTTGCCTGGCCACCAGGGCCATCACCACTGCGACCCGAGTCTCATTTCCCGCACTGTCCCCTGGTGGTCTGCACCCTTCACCCTGCGGCCGCCCCTCCCGCCACCTCCGGTCCAAGCCCTCCTCTGCCCTCAAGGTCCCCTCGGGTCCTGCCTCGTCCAGGAGCTTCTCTGAGTTTGGGATCTTGAGAGAGGCGCTGCACGGGGGAAAGGCTGGGCCAGGGCATCCTATGGGAGCAGCTTTGCCCAGAGCTGGGCTCCTCCGCTGAGGCACATCCCCTGCGTCCCTCGCGGGGTGGGTGTGAGGAGCAGAGGGGACGCACGCAGCAGGCAGGGTCCAGTAGCTGGCACGCAGAGGGACCCAAACAATGATGTTTCCTTTCCCTGGTCGGCCTCCCATGGGTTCTTTCTCCACACAGCGTCAGTCCCCGCAGTGCAACACCTGAGTGCTTGTTGTTTACAAGTGCTTGCTTCGTCTTCCCACACACACAACTCACGACATCACAAAAAGCAGCCATGACAATGGCTCTTCTCTGCCGTCCCCAGGACTGGACACATGATATGACCTTAATAGATACACAGGGGCGGGAGGATGGCTCGAATGGGGTCTTCCCAGCACTGGGCCTCCATCGGGACAGGTGTTCGTGTGGACCCCGCACCACGCCGATCACCTGCTACTGGCCAGTGCCCAGGTGGGCGCACTCTGCCCGATCCTCTGCCCCTGACCACTGCGTTCTACGCAAACCTCACCTCGCTGGTCCTAAAATGGACGCGGCCACTACCCAGGAAAGATCTTAGACGTAGTTAACACACCTGTAACACCTTCCTGTATGGGCCAACACGGCGTTTTGTTTATTTATTAGTAAATATTTATTGAATGTTCCACACATTGTGCTCAGTGTGGAGGGCTCCATGGTGACAAATGTTAATTAATATGGTGACAACGAGCGAGTCTTGTACCATGGGTATTGCCTATAGTCTGAGTCCAGCACTTTAAATTAAAAAGACCCAGTCTGTTTTACTTATCCTACAGGCAAGATGCAGGGGATAAGTGAGCTACAGCGATTTTTTTTTTCATTAAATAATAACCATTCTTCAACTTCCCTCATCCTTTCCCTGCCGAACTGTTAAACCAAATCAAAGAGCACACGAAAAGATCCAGGTGTTTGAAGGGAAAAAGGGGAGAGGGTGGGTGAAAAATACCTCCCCTTTTCCCATACAAGATTCAAAACACTGCTCTTCTCTTGCTAATTAACTACAAAGAGGTAAGATGTCAGCTCGGTTTCATCTCCAGCTCCTGCAGATAGAAAATGTGATTTCCAACAATGTACTCATTATAAAAAAAAATCCTAATACATCAGAATTGGATGCCCTGCGGAGTTCATTATAGGATTTGAGGAGTGTCTATACTGTCAGTTTATCCTGGCTTTTTTTTCTTTTGTCTCATCAGTCACTTAAAGTGTCCAACGAGAAACATAAGCTTTAAAAAGCATCCTATTGATTGAAAAGTAGAAAAAAATACTGTTGGAGCACTTGCGATGTTTTGGGGGGCCCACTGTGGGGAGACATGATGGGGAATTTATAATTCTCCAGTGTATGATTCATATGGACACATCCTTCAGAGATTATGCTCTTGGAGGAGTGCTATAAACACAGTTGAATACTTGATTAACAAAAGTCCTCAAGAAAGCAGTCAACTATAATCATTAATTCTTTGTGCCACTGGAGCTTTTACCGCTACAAAGGTAACTAGCAGGTAAAAGTACGTAACTAGGGTAGCAGTGAACCGCTCACTCGTTTCTGTATCCAACCTGCTGATTACAGAGGCTGGCCTGACCCCCAGTGCAAACCCTTTGAGCTGGTTTTTCCACTATATGAGGCTTAGGAAAGGACCAATGTGCTTGGGCTGATTAGAGCCCATCTTCTAGACTGGCACCAACTCCTGCCCTGCCATGAACTAGGCATTATGAGGTATTAGCAAAACCAAGCAGGGATCACGATACCCTTGCAGCCAGGACAACACATACAGTTGCATTCAATGGCCTGAGTCATATTAGCAAGGGTATTGCACGCCGAGAAACTATGACTCTTTGGTGCTACTAAATTATACACCAAGTTGAAAATGAGGTTTGTGTGCATCTTGTTATCCATGGGCTACGTCAGAAGAGTGGTTCCTAACCTTATACTGTAGAATTCCTTGTGGAACTTTCTGAAACGTACCCTCCTCCTCCCCCTCCCACTGGGATTCCGGGGCAGGCCTGGGCACAGGCGCCCTCGCACAGCTCCGAAGTGCTTCAGGTGCAAAGCTGGGAAAGGGAACCATGAACGTAGGCACTGGATATAGGTGGCTGTAGCAAGGGAGAGGAAATGAGCAGAAGATTTTTGTTTTTGAAGAAAGTCTCAGAATTGTAAGGGATCTGAAAGGTCATCTGGCCAAGTGCCATGTATTTTACCCACCGCAGCCTCCAGATGGCCACCTCAAGGCAGGGCACACGCCACTTCACAAAGCAGTCGTGCTGGATGTCCTGATTGCCGGAAAGCTCTGCCTTTACTGAGTCCAAGTCTGCCTCCTTCTACTCACTGGGCCAAGCGGTGCCCCTTGAGGTCTATTTGCTCTTCCATAGTGGTGTCCGAGGAGGCTGGTGGCCTGGCGCCTTGCGGGGCAGTTAAAGGGGCACTGCCTTTGGAGTCAGAAGCCCTATATTTGAGGGCGTGATCTGCCAGATAAGCCACTTAACTTCTCTTAGCCACAAGTTGCTCATCCGTGAAAGGGGGATACTAACACCTGTCCCACAAATCTTAGGTGTGGTTGAGAACATTCAGTAACAGGCAGAGGGAAAGTCCTTCGGGAACTTACTGGAAGATTAAATCTATGATATTCCTGTATTTCCATCTCCATATACTAATAACGATAAGCCATGTCATATTTTCAGTATTCAGGGTCTAGGTTAGCAAAAACAGAACAACATGGACCACTCTCCAAGCAAAGATGGGTTTCTCCGGATGAGCTAGCGAGGGCAGGTCTTCCTAACGTGTCTGTGTTCCAGATCGGAGTTAAAAGACAGCTAGAGGATCCCTGCCATCATGATAACAGAAGGGTCTTTTAAACCAATACTTGTTTCATATTCTTTAAAAACTATTCTCAAATCTTAATAACTGGGTAAGAAAAGGCAGCCCTACTGACGCCCACCGTTACAAACACCATGGCTGCTCGCACGGCGCTGCCAGAAGAGCTACTTTAAGCCATTGGAAGATAATGAAAATTGCCTCTTCTCTTGCACATAAACCACATTGCAGTTGCTTTTTAAGTCTATGTGGTTGCACATTCTCCCAACTTGTATGGCACGTTATTTACAAATACCCCACACGGGAATGATGTGGCAGGATCACCCAGGAGGCGTGGCTCTGACTTATTTAGTTGTCTAAGTTCATTAACAACAAATGTAGGTAAACGTTTAGCTTAAATACTTTTTGGTAGAAAGGAACTAAGAACCAATCCTTCGTATCTGTTCATAACTCAGCCCCACGCCGCAGTGCCGTCAGCAGTCTGGGAAAAGCCTTGGCTTTGGCCACCTAGACAGTACCAACAGCACCAAAAAAAAAAAAATCAACCCAACAGCCTTGTCTTGAAATCGTCATCATGTCAACAAGACAAGCAACTGAGGCTTAATAACTTTATAACTGACTATGTCGATATCAAGTAGAAACTCTTTAGAAACTCTTTAGAATACCCGCACAGTGCCGAACCAGCTGATTCTACAGATTTAGTCACGTATAGTCTCGTCTGGGCATTCTCAATGAGGGTGACATCACTCCAAAGGAGAAAAAAAAGTTGGTTCTTGGGGGACAAAACCACCTCACATATTAAATGGTCGTGCATGGCCCCTCCAAAGGGTCACAGTGCATAAACTGACACACAGTATATCTGTGGGGTTAAATAATGAGAGGGGCGGGGAAGCCAATTAGGAAAGAAATGTCTAAAAAGGCTCCTTAGGGTTGCTATCATTTCTAAAGAGTTGAGAAACACTAGTCTAGTGGATTCCATTAATACACCAGTACAATCAAAATGGTGACACAACCAACCATAGCCCTGGCCCCACGTTCTCTTCTGGATGGGGCTTGCAATATAACACGACCACCGCAGGAGAGAGTCATTCAACAAGTACTTACTGAGTGCCTAGCGTGAGCTCTCGGCATTGTTTTGGGTAACACGACAATGACTGTGACAGTTCCTGGCCTCACAGATGTCACAGCCCAGGAGGGCAGAGAAACAGGCCACTGCTGCCAGGAGAGGGGTGCACTCAGAGCTCGGCGAGGAAGAGCTGACTGGGCCTGAGGAGCCACAGAGGGAAGGTGACTCCACTGCTCTACCAGGCACTGCCATAGCCACCCTGGGCCCCTGGTCTCCTCATTCTTGGCAACTTCGCACTCGTAGGACTTCCAGGCAGACTACGTGACTCTGCTTGTAGTTATTTTAACTTAGGAGGGAAACCAACCGGGGCAAAAATTCGCCAGACCAGGGCGCTAATCCTAAGCTCCTCACATGAGAACGGCAGGCGTCTCAAAGGGGCTCCCAAAGGGGCTCCCAAAGGAACTAACATTACAGTCCCAATTCTGGACTTAAGGTAGCGTGTTCTTGTAAACCCAAACTCTGCACTGGACTTTTTCTGTCTTGAGATTAGTAGTTACTCAGCAAGTGTAGGAGGCTGATGAAAATACTTTGTATTGGTGCAATACTTTCATGGATCATAAAATGCTTTCGTGTGCATTAAGTATCATTAAATCCTCATGGGAACTCCATGTATTATTATGTCCATTTTACAGCTAAGAAAATTGAGCCTCAATGAGGTCAAATTACTTGCTTAATTCAGGTGATTCAGTAGGTGGCAGGGCCCAGCAGGTTTGATTCCATAATCTCATGCCCTCTCCCTACACAGATCGGAGCTGAGGGTAACTACTAAATTATTGCTACCAGTGGCTGTCCAAAGATCCAAATTCAGCTGTCATTTGACCGATATTGGGAATCTTTTAGCCTTGATTAGCAGGTCTTTGATGACAGCCAGTAATTAATGTAGGAGCCCAAAGATATGCCCCGAGGAACACATCGAACGTTTCAGCAATGAAGTGCTGCGAAACCGTGCCAAGGGCATTAGCAATGCAGTGAGAATATTTGATTTGGATGAATTACTTAATTTCTCTGAGGCTCAGCTTCCTTGTCCACACAGCAGTTATATTAAAAATGCCAAAAAGGCACACTGTAAGGATTACATCATGTACGAGCACACACACGAGTACACACACGCACACACACGCACACACATACGCATGCGCATGTGTACACACAGAGGTTTTGTTAACTACAAAGTGCTCTCATGCGTAGTTTCGCTACTCATTCTCTCTGTCCCAGCTGACGAGGCAGGAATCCAATAAATGTGAGCCCTGGGTCTGGGCCCCATGCACAGCGCTAAACCAATAACACGAGAGATCCAGAGACACGCAAACCCTGAGCCTGCTCTCGGGACACTCACTCCAACACTAACAACGCGAGACAGTAAGCGTTTGGTGCCTCAGGAGAGGCGCGGGGAAGCGCTTCGGAAGTCTGCGGGGGAAGAGAGCAGAGAAGGTCTCGTAGATGGGTCTATCTAACTGGACACTGAACAATGGTGCAATTGAGACACACAGAACCAGGGCGAGGGTGTTTCAGGTGTTGCAAACAGGCACCAGCACACAGTGGACCCAGAGGAGGAAGACACAGGATGGACACGATGGCTTAGGGGAACCGAGCCACACCATTCCCTGGCAAACACGGTGACTGCTGTCATGGCAGCCTCTCTGGCACGCCTGCACCATTCTGCGCCACCACTCGAGGGGAACGCTCACCATGTTAGCTGTGTTTGTTCCCGGACTTGTTTGGACCAATCGTACTTCATCTTACAATTAGAAAATGTAATTAGATATCACATACAGAATAAAAGTGGAAAGAGAAATAGAGCTTTGTTTCTATTAAAAATTAATTTTTAATTTTGTTTTTAAAAAGGACAAAATTCTGTCAACAACATGCATGAGCTTAGAGGACATTATGTTAAGCGAAACAAGCCAGGCATGGAAAGACAAATACCGCATGTTCTCACTCATACATGGAAGCTGAAAAAGTTGATGTCGTAGAAGCAGAGAGTAGAATAGCTGTTGCTAGAGGTTGGGAAGGGTAGTGGCGGATGGGGGATAGGGAGAAATTGGTTAAGAGGAGAGCTAGATAGGAGGAATAAGTTCTAGCATTCTATAACACTGAATAATACCTACAATTAAAAATTTATCATACTTTCAAATAGCTAGAAGAGTGGAATTCTTTTTTGAGACAGGGTCTCACTATGTTGCCCAGGCTAGTCTCGAACTCCTAGGCTCAAGTGATGCTCCCATCTCAGCCTCCCAAGTAACTGGGACTACAGGCGTGTGCCACTGCACCCGTCACAGAAGAACAGATATTGAATGTTCCCAACACAAAGAAATGATAAACGTTTGAGGTGATGGATATGCTAATTACACTGATTTCATCATTACACATTGTATACATGTATCATAATGTCACACTGTCCCCTATAAATATGTGCAATTATGTGTCAATTAAAAATAATAAAAACAAAAATAAAAATAAAAAATAAGTTAAGTGCTTTAGGAAAACTAAATGAAAGGAAGCTGTTCAAAAAATACTATCAAATTGGGTAAGATCGGGAGGGGAGGCTGTCAGGGCCTGGGGGAGCGGAGGGGGAGCTGCGGTTCGATGGAGACGGAGCTTCAGTTTTATAAGATGAAAGAGTTCTGGGGGTGGACGGCCTGAAGGCTACACAACAGTGTAAATGTGCTTAACACTACCGAATGGTGGACTTGAAAATGGCTAAGTTGGTAAATTTTATGTTATGTATATTTTACCCTAATTTTTTTTTTTAAAAAAAGATGGGGAAGGAAATCATGAAAATCCAGATAAATTCTGTGCTCAGGTTGATTTCTTGATCCGAGCACTTGATTTTAAAGATTCTCAATCAAGTGATTCTCGTTTGATTTTAAAGATGCCCAAACTAGAAATTAATGATAATACCAATAGTGGAAAACACTTAGTGCCTGTCCTGGACCAGGCACAATTCTAAGTGGTTTAAATATCATAATTTATTTAATCTTCCCAGCAAGCCAATAATGGAGATACTTTTATTATACCCATTTTACAGATGAGGACCATGAGACACATTGCCATGGCCAAGATCACATCACCCGTAAGAGGCAGGGTCAGAATCCAGACCTCAACAGTCTGCCCCAGATGCTTCATCCGAACCCCGCACCGTGCTATGGAAGGAAGACTGGGAGGCCCTCCAGGGAGATGACTCAAGTCAAAGGTGAGACCCAACCTCAATCCATAGGTTGGCACAAGAAGGTACATTCATTTAAGCTCCGCAAACTTTTTTTTAAATGATTTATTCTGCCTTTAATTGGTTTTCTTAATTAACCAACTATCCCTCAAGAAAAACAGTGGATAAGACCCCTCTACTCTGGCTCATCCTAACTGGCGCTCAGGGTGCTGCGTGGAACGGGAAATAAGCAGTGTCAGCCCACGCTGGCGCTCGGTGTGAAGGAACCGCTGTAGCTGCGCTAACGATGTGGGACTTTCATACAACAAAATGCAGCATTCGCTGTGTGTCGCTGGAACCTAAGAGAATGTCTGGATGCATCTCGCACGGTCCGTTGCAACTCCTGCAGTAAACCTTTCTCAAGCGAAGAGAAAGGGGTGTGCGTGTGTTTGTGCGCGCTCGTGTGCGTGAGATGACTACATGCGTACGTGCCATGTCTGTGTCGGAACTAACCGAGCTTTGGGGCGAGTCTCCTGGCTGGGTTTGAGGAAGCTCCTCGAGCTAAGAATGGGCTTTTCTTCCCTTTTGTCTTCGAAGGCAGTCTGCAGTCCTATGTGTTTTCCAGGGGTCAGTACTGGTCTCTAGGTTTTCGTTTGTTTGGGGGTTTTTTTGTTTGTTTTTTGAGTGGGGAAGGGAAGGGAGATAGTCACGTTAAAACCAAGTCTTTTCCTCAGCATGTGACAGAGCGGAGCTGATGACAGATATGGAAGCAGCCTGTCTTTCCATGTTTTTCATGGAGAATCCCGAATTCCAGGGTCAAGAGGATAGATCTAGTGGCAAGAAAGTGAGCTGTCAGCTGCATTATTGGAAGACCAACTGAGCGGCCCTGTGTGGGGCAGCTGGGTGGTGATAGGGTCGGGGGGGGGACGGATACTGAGGACAAGGGCATCCACACTCCTTTACCTACCCTCAGTCCACACCCTCAGCACTCACTGACCAGAGAAGAGCCTAGAAGGTGCCGAAGGCTTTGCATCAAGCACAGTGCCGCCGCGGCTACTTCTGTCACCTGGACAGCAGAGACAATGGGGCTGGCCACCAAGGGGGAAAGGATGGACGCCTGTGCCCAAAATGGCAATGACGCTGGCAAATACAAGCTTCACTGGTACCAAGCTTGCTGATACCAGAAAACATCTGGATAAATGAATTCTGTAATTTCATCTTGGCGGATATCCACTGTGGAGGTCAGTGTAAGTCATTTTCCTCGATGACCAAAATAGCAGATGAAAATAAGTTCAAAGTGACTTTCAAAATATACACTTCAAGCTGCAGATACACCAGCAATGATTTCTGTGTCATGTTCCCTATCTCGGCCCTTCTGCAAATTGCGGACGACTGTACTTGCCAGACGCTTACTGCAGAGGCTGGTGAGAGGATAATGTTTGCAAAGCTTGTTAGTTTTTGTGGATGAAAGGTTTTTGATTAGTACAAATTATAAATTATTACTATTCATTAGAAAGGACAAATGAATTATTTCAGCTGCTAATGCATCGCTGACATCCACGCACTCTTGTACACAGAAGGAAAGTCAGAAAGAACACACCCTGTTCACGGCGCCGCTATTGTACGAAACCACATCCCTCCACCTTAAAAAGAACACTTCAGAGCAGCCTGAAAACCCCGAGAAGTCAGTCCCATATTTCTTTGTCCCTTTATCTAAAAAGCAGGAAAAAAAAATATATAATTAGAAACGTGGCTAAGAAGCCGTCGCTATTGTGCTCGGTGATAAGCTTCAGATGCTTGGATCCCAGCTCGATAATAGCCATCGTCTTGATCGGCGCCCTTTACAAAGCAGGCTGCTACTTCACAGGCAGGGTGGGGTCAAGGTTTCCGGCTCAGAGAATAAAGTAAAATCTCCCACAGAGGAGCCACTCCACAGAACCCGGTCATTGTGTGGATCTGATACCACTTTCCCCTACAGCACATGCCAGAAATCATCTCCTAAGGACCATCACTCAACTCTCGCGTTTTTCTAAGGTGTGTTTTCTATGGGGTCCTCGCTCCTACGTTCACCGCACGCGCATTCTGCTTTCAAAAAGCCATCGCGTAGAAGCCACGCGTGCTGGCCAGTGTCAGCACCGCCGCGTTGTCAAGGCTGTGTCATCCGTCGGCGTGTAGATGGTTACCCACGAGGGTGGGAACTGGAGAATTACGTTCGTGTCAGTCTTCTCCGTCCATTTTCATGACATCGGTCATTTTGGATAAGCAAGTTAAACTTTGTGATTCGACATTTCCAGTGGTGGGGAGGGGCCCCAGAGAGAGAATGAGACTTGGCATGTACAGATCTAAAGTAAGTAGCTTAGAGCTACTGCAATTTATGGGTGGTTTCTGTAGAAAAATGTGTTTTCTTCGGTAACAAACAGCTTCATGGAGATAAAATTCACATCCTATACAATTCACCCATTTACAGTGTCCAACTCGATGGTTTTTAGTATATTTGGAGTTGGGCAACCACCAACCACCATCAATTATAAAACACTGTCATCACTCCAAAAAGAAGCTCCATACACTTTAGCTAACCCTTCGCCTCCTGGTCCACGGTGGCAACTAATCTAATTTCTGTCTCTATAAATTTCCCTATTTTGGACATTTCAAATAAATAGAATTATATGCTATGTGGTCTTTTGTGACTGGATTCTTTCATGTGCTCTTCAATGTCAACCATGTTGTTGCACATGTTAGTTCATTCCACTGTATGTACATACCCTATTTTATCCATTCGTAGGTTGACGGACATTTGGGTCGTTTCCACTTTTTCACTATTAGGAATAGCCAAATATTGCTGCTATGAACATTTGTGTACATACAAGCTTTTGCATGGACACGGGTTACCATTTCTCTTTAGTATATACCTAGGAGGGAACTGCTGGGTCACACAGTGTACTAACTCTACATTCAACCTTTGGAGGAACTGCTGGACTGTTTTCCAAGATGACTACACTACGCTATTTCCCCTTTGCACCAGCAGCATATGAAGGTTACATTTTTTTAAGTTGTCTGGGTTAAGACTGTTAGATGTCAGTATCAAAAAGGTAACTTTAAAAGTTAAATAACTCAAAAGTGAAAAAACACCGCAATGAAAATACTTAAAATGGAATTATTAATATAATGAAAATCCTATTGGGATACAGCAACAGAAATTTATAAATTCAATTATATTATTAGAAAGAAGCAAAAAGTAAAAAATAACAACAAAGTAACAAGTTAGAAGAGGACAGAAGGACACAAAGATATCTGAAGGAGCAGACTAAAAGAAGAAAGGAAAATTAGTGAAACACGAAACAAACATTTTATAGAAAGGATCATGAAGCCAAAAACTGATCAAGAACAAAAAGAGAAAGTACAAATGAATTATATGACAAATAAAAGATGGTCATAAGTACAGATGCTGCAAAGATTAAAAAGATGAGGAAACACTATAACAACTTCATGCCAAAAATTTCTTAGAAAACTGTAACTTGCCAAAATTGGCCCATAGAGAAGAAAAGGAAAGACTGAATAATAATAATAATAATAAATTTTTTTTAACAGGGTCTTTTTCTGTTGCCCTGGCTAGAGTACAGTGGCATCATCTTAGCTCACAGCAACCTCAAACGCCTTGGCTCAAGTGATCCTCCTGCCTCAGCCTCCCAAGCAGCTGGGACTACAGGTGTGCATCACCACACTTGGCTACATTTTTCTATTTTTGGTACAGATGGGGTCTGGCTCTTGCTCAGCCTGCTCTCGAACTCCTGGCCTCAAGTGATCCTTCCGCCTCAGCCTCACAGAGTGCTAGGATTACAGGCATGAGCTACTGAGCCCAACTTGAACTATCTTTAACAACTACTTTAAAAATTGGATTGTTAGTAAACAAACAAACAACAAAAAACACTTTCCAAAAGAAAAATATCAGGCGTAGTTGGCTTTAAATGTGAATTCTATAGGACATTCGAGAAACAAATTAGCCACATCTTATACAAACTCCTCGAAATGATAGAAAAAAGAGGTAACACTCCCAACACGATCTACAAGACTAGCACAACTAAACACCCAAATCAGAAAAGGACAGTGCAAAAAAAGGAAAATTATGAACTAAACTCATTAAAGAGCAAACTGCAAACTCCGAACCAAAATCAACAGCAAACTGAACCCAGCAAAATATTTCAAAGCTAAAACTTTATGCAGCTTGGGTTTATCCCCAAAAATGTAAACAATATCATGACAAGAAATTTTTTCATGAAAGTTAAAAAAGCTGATTCTAAAATGTGTATGGAAAAGCAAAGGACTGAGAACGGCCAAGACTCTCCCACAAACTAGTGGAAAAGACTTGCCTTTACCAAGCATGCAATAAATGGGTCAGTGCATTGATGCACTGGATGGAGAAATCCAGCTAAGGAACAAAGCAATGAGCCCGGAAAGAGACCCATGAGAGTGTGAAAATGTAGTTTGTGACAGAGGTTACATGGTAGATCCCTGGAAAAACTGATGATTCATAAAGACAAAAACAAAATTCAATACCCACATAATAAACAAACATCAATTCTGTGTCCATTAAAATTTTTAGTGTCAAAGGCGAAACTCCTTCTGTTTTTTAGAAACCAACAGAAGGGAATATATTTATGGTCCTGGGTTAGGGAAATACTTCAAGGCAATATACAAAATGTACAGACTATAAAGAAAAAGATTAATAAATTCAACCACATTAAAATTAATAACTTCTCAACAAAAGATACAATAAAGAATGTTAAAAAGGAAATCCACCAAAGATGAGAAAAATATTCGTTACACAGATAACTGTTAAAGGATTAGCATCCAGAATATGTAAAGAACTCTTTAAAATCAAGAAGAAAAAGACAAAAACCTCAATAAAATAATTAGTAGAAGATCTAGATAGGATTTTCACAGAAGAGAAACACAAATGGTGAACGAATATATGAAAATTATTTCTATGTCATTAGTAATCAAGAAAATACACATTAAAACCACAATGAGATGCCATTTCATACCATAAAATTGGCTAAAAAAATAAAAAATTACTCCTTGAAATAGGAACATCCTACCTTGGAAATCAAAAGCTGAGATACCCTACAACCCAAAAACCCAGGAGCCCCGAGACATACTCGCACACAGCTGCCAGGAGACACATGCAAGGATGTATAAGCACCATTGTTTATAATAGAAAAAAATGGAAACAACTCAATGTCCATCTATAGGAAAACAAAAATAGTAAGCTGCAGTATGGCCATACAGTAACAGCCACGAGCAGAAAAAAAAAAAGGAATGAATTGCTGTTGGACTTCCAGCTTCCAGAACTGTGAGAAAATAAACTATTACTGTTTAAGCTGCCCAGTCTACAGCACTCTGCTACAGCCGCCCAGGCAGACTAATAAATCTGGTACTCGGGTTCCCCTGTACCGGGCGGATGTAAAACTTCTTTTCCTCGATGGGTAATTTCACGTGTTTCTAGGAGATGTGGCCTCTGAGGACCTCTGGCCACTGCTCCCTTGAGCTGGGGAATGTTCTCTCCTGCTCCGGCCGGCTGCTCCCAGCCTCTGGGCTCCCAGCAATGCCCCTGGACTTTCTCTGCAGGAGTCTCCCGCCCCTCCACGTGGTCCTCTTGGGAGAGTGACTTTCTAAAAGATCCCAGGGCGGTTCCCTACTGCATGGTCCATTCTGGAAAACGCACTCCTTTGCCCCGCATGGGTGGCGCCCAGCTAGATCCCAGCCTAGCTGTGTGTCGTCCTCCCCGGGCCCGCAGGCGGCTCTGGCCACAACCCCGGCCTTTATCCTGCACGGGCGGGGATTACACACCATCCCCCGTGGCCCGAAGTCAGGCGCACGTGATAAGTCCCCAGGTGCCCTCCCTGAAGCCTTCTCCACTCGCCTGAGGTAGCAATAAAGCCTCCACCAGACCCAGGGCTCTCCTCAGTGGCGGGTAGGAGCGGATGCCTCACTCCCCAGCAACTCCTCCGAAGCGACCCCTCTCTCAACTCTTCGACCCTGTCTACTGCTGGTAGCAAGGGTTCTACGGTTTCCTAGAGTGTCCCAGCAGGCGGTCCAAGCGTCACCACGGAGTGCGAGGCTTGGCACCTCCCCCAGCATCCTGGCTCTGCTCTGCTGACTTCGGCGAGCGGAGTTTAACATCCGGCTCCGCAGCATCCTCGGAAGACGCGGAGGCAGAAGCGACGGAGACACTGACGCCCGGTGCGAGCCCCGCAAAGGTGCACCCCGGGCTGGCCTCCCACTCTTCGCACTCTCTGCTGCCCTCATGCCCTCAGTTTGGCCGGGTGATTTGTCCCCAGAGAGTGTAGCCGTTCCCACTTCCCATGAACAAGGTGGGAGGACTAGCCCGGGATTGGACGGGAGAACGCGGGGACCCAAGCTTCCTAAGGGCGGGAGCTGAACCGCATTCTGCTTTTACATCCCAGGCCTCTCGGATCTGTGCCTTCCACGCAGCAGAGGACAAGTGCCTGCTCCTGAGAGCAAATTCTAAACACGCTGACCTCTGAGAGCCTGACCGAGCCGGGGGTTCATGGAGAAACTCGGGGAAATGGAAGGGAAATGATGAATTTTTATTATCTTTTCGAATGATTTTAAAGCACATTTTAGCATCTGTGGGGAACGACGTAATGCCGCAATATCACATCTAGGCTGTGTGCGCCCCGTCTGCCCTCCCCACCGGCCTCTCTGCTACTTCTCCTCAAGGGCATCCTCTCCTAACAGTGCTCCCCACGCGTGTCCCCATGTCCGATGCTTTGATCCTGACTCACCTCCGCCCCGCCACCCTCCGTCTGCACCTCCTGATTCCAGCCAGAAATCACCTCTCACTCCTCTGACTTCTCCGAGCTCTCCACCTGGATCTGTCTTGTGGCCCTCAGCATTTTCTACCTTAAATCAGAATTATCTTCTCTGCTCTACTAGAGGATAAGCTAGTTGAATTACAATAGAGTTATGTCTTGCAGACCTCTGTCCCTTCGTGGCATCCACACTGACAAGTACGTAGAATGCCATTCGACAGATGTTGAAAGAATGTTTGTGAACACATGTGTATTTTAACAATGCACATAATTTATTCTTCAGAGATGGCAGAGACTAACAAAGAGGGTTTACTCACACATCTGATTTATAGGTTTGATTTTACAGTTATTTTGCAGTAAAACAAAGTCATGATTTTTATAGGGTTTTTTTCTCAGAAAGTAAAAATATGCATAGAAATGCTTAGAAACATATTTTTAATCTGTGAGCCCTCATTAGCAAATCGTATCTTTATATCAAGTCTATCATAATGAGGAAGACAAATTAGATTATCTTATAGCAACACATCTATTGTGGCCCAGCCATTATTATAAAAAGGTTTGTGTTTTGTTATATTTTTACTTTGTTTTAACTTTTGCATGGTAATTGGATGGAATGTTTAAACATCTATATAGCTACTTGCTTATCCCTCTTGCAAAGTCTCAGAAGCATACATTTTATCCAAATTGATGTCTCTAAGTATCAAAACTCCTGTTCTACTTAAAAATTTTTTATGCTTTTATGGAGATTGTTTTTAGACATATACCTTCAAATGAAACAGGATTAAGAAACAAGAACTTTGGTTTATGTGTGCATGAAATAAAAACCATAGGAGAGGAATACGTCTGGGTTTTAGATACACACCGATAACCATCCACTTAAATAGGATTATCTAAACTGGCACGTACATCACTGTACTTTGTGGTCGGCCAAGTGCTACCACACGGTCTGGCAGATGCCGCTGGCTGTCCATCCAACAGCTGTCCACCCCCATGTTGCCCTTGCTTCTAGAAAAGGAGCTTGGGTCAGGAGTCAGGCAGTTGGTAGGTCAGGCCAGGCTGGGTCCCTCAGATGTGCCTGGGGATGTCTCAACTGTTCTAACTATTCATGGCCCTTTCCTTCCCTTTCTCAGTGATTGGTGTAGGCGTGGGCACAGGAAATAATTCTGGCCAATGAGAGATACACAGGGATGCCTGCTGGGGGTACTCCCAAAAACTCCTCTCCTTCTTACAGAAATGACACAACAATGGAGCACGAACCCTCTTTTCTTGACAATGGATACTGATGTTACAGACGCGATGCCCGGAACTGTGGCAGCCACCCAGGGCCAAGGGGAGATGAGCCAAAGCAGGGATAGCTCTGAGTGGAAAGAGAGGAAGGACCTGAATTCTTGATGATTTATTTTTTCGAGCTCCTGAATTAACTACCCTGGAACTTCTTGACTTCTAATTATGTAAAAAGTACATGTTCCTATTCTTAAGCCAATTTTGGTTGAGATTTCTGTTACTTGCAGCCAAACGTATTCTAAATAATCTACATGTTGGATCTCATTAAATCCTCACATCAGTGGTGTGAAGCCGGCAATTTTTTTTTTTTGTAAAACAAAGCAAATGAAATAGCAAAAAGTTAAAAGGCTGTGCCAAGGTCACATGCCTGTAAATGGCATAGCTGGATCTGAAACCAGGTCTGATTCCAAAACTGGTGTTTCTTCCAGTGAAATCTGATCACGCGCACACACAAACTAGAGCAAGAGCACATATTGTCAGATCGCACTGACACCCTTAACAAGTCGACAGCAACTAGCATCACAGAAATAGACTAGCCGCTGAGTACAAGTGCTAGAGTCAAAGAGTCTGTGCTTATGGTGGAACCACTTAACATTTCTCAATTGTGAGACTCATAGTCTTCGTCTATATACCAGAGCAGAAGAATTTAAGACACACATCCGAAAATGTTAAGTGCCTCCCGCTTGTCCGCAACGATCTGGCATTGTGGGAGACACATGCAGACCAGACAGTAGCTTGTCCCTAAGAATTTCTTCATCTGAGACTCTGAGTCATAGATACTTGAAACAGCTGCTGAAGCACACACAGCATTACATCACACATTCGCATGTACGGTGCAGTGATGGCATCATAGATGATGTTAAACGCAGCATGGGATTCAAGAGTAGTAAGGACCCCACAATCGGGTGTCAAATGTCACTCAGTAGCCACCAAAATATCTCATGTCTCTGGGTATTAAGTTCAACCATATGAAACTGTTACTGTTCAACCATTTTTTACTACAAAAATGGCAATTTTGTGCATTTCATCCTTGCTAGGCCTGGGGATGCATCAGGAAAAAAAAGCAGCATTGGATCAAATGGGGGGGTCGGGGATGTAAACCAGCCGTGAAATACAAAGGAGGGGTGCTGGGTGGGATAAGTGCACAGGGTGGGGGAACACTGGACCCAAGCTTGTCGGGGCGGGAAAGGTCGCCCAGAAGAGGAAATGCCTCAGTTGAGTTGTCAGAGGGAATTAGCTTCGATATTGCAGATTTCTTAAACCTCTGAGAAGCGTGTTTCTAAAATGGATATTTACACCTCCCTGTGTTCGCCCGTTACATGTGTCTGCAGAGCCGGCTATTTTATATTAATTAATTCCCTTAACAGAGTTATGTTCAGTAGCTACATGGAAACATGCAATGCATGCTTTAATCATCACCCCATCCATTAAGGTAAGCATTATTATCCCTACTTTTACTAATGAAGAGACAGGCTCAGATACCCAAGATCATGTAGCCATTTAGTAGCAGATCCTGGTAAAAATTATGGTAGGAAACAACGGCATAGTGTGATCTCCATACAACCCATGACCTGAATTCCCTTTGAGAAAATAACTCAGCCACCAGAGGAAAAAAACAATATTAATTCTACTGTAAGGCAAAAATCTCTTCTGGTTACTAAGCATACTGGACAAGACTACCATAATTGTCCAAATGGTGCCAGGAAGACTTGCAGCTCCGAAAAACTTCAAAAGACCAAGCCAGAAGCCAAATTAGTCCACTGGGAGTTTGGAGATGCCTAGATCCTTTGAAATTCACTTTAAAAGACCATCTGGAACTTCTAAAGCTCGGTAAAGGGCCGAGCTCACGAGTGATAACCATTTCAGCACGTTCTTCCAGGACTTTCCATGCGATCGCAGGGAAGCAGAGCTGAAAATGACTTGGAGATTGCAGCAGATTCTGCTGGCTCTTCACCCAAAATCTACTTCCTCGTCTTTGGAAGCTCAGCGTCATTTGCCTTTCCTGGGCTCCCTGCAGTTAACGCAGCCACAGGACTGAGTGCTACCGAGAACGTGAGCAGAAGTGCTACGCACCGTCGCTGAGTCCAGGCCTTCAAGTGGCCCAGGCCCGCCCTGTGCTCTCTCTGCCCATCCGATGGGCTGGATGCAGATTTCAGTGGGGTCACGGGAGAAAGCAGACCACAAAACAGAAGCTGTCTGACCCCCGAACTACCCCATGAGGAAAGCTGCCCACTGATCAGGAAAGTGAGCTTTTGGTTGTTGCATGAACAAGAAGTAAATCTATATTATTTTTTGAGTAATCCTGTTTGAGCCACAGGGTTTTTGTCGGGTCTGTTTGTTACGGCAGGTAGTCCCACCCCACAGACAGTGGCATAACCAGGTCAAGATCAGGCATGCTGCCTCCTGTGCAGTAGTGATTTACGGAGCAGATGGCCCAGACAAAGCCCGAAAGGAACTCTGTGTACTTCTGACTCAGGCCAAGTGGCAACCCCTCCTGTACCAGCTCTCGAGCCCAGACTCTTCCCAGTCCAGGAGAACTACCACAGATCATTTTGGGAACTGAGATCTAGAGATTAAATAAATGCCTAGCACTTTGGGAGGCCAAGGCAGGAGGGTCACTTGAGCCCAGGAGTTTGAGACCAGCCTGGGCAACATGGCAAGACCCATCTCTACAAAAATTTAAAAATTAGCCAAGTGTGGTGGTGCATGCCTGTAGTTCCAGCTACTCAGGAGGCTGAGGCAGGATCCCTTGAGCCCAGGAGTTCCAAGCTGCTGTGAGCTATGATCGCACCACTGTACTCCAATCTGGGTGTTAGAGCAAGACCCTGTCTCTAAAAAATTACAAAAGAAATTTCAAAAGCATAAATTAATGACTCAACTAATAAAAAGTGTTCAGCAAGACAGTAAACATCTGAGTTATAAGAGATATCAAAATAGCGGGCAAAATGGAAGGAGGAAGTGGAAAAAGGTTTTACTACTACCTATATAAAGAGTGAATTTTTTTTTGAAGATGGGGTTTTACTTTGTCACCCAGGCTGGAGTACAGTGGCACAATCACAGTTCACTGCAGCCTCGAACTCCTGGGCTTATGATCCTCCCACCTCAGCCTCCCAAGTAGCTGGGACTACACGTAAGAGCCACCCTGCCTGGGGCCTTTTCATTTTTTTTAATTGACAAATAAAATTTGTATATATTTATAGTATACAACATGATGTTTTAAAATATATATACCTTGTGGAATGGCTAAATAAAGCTAATTAGCATATGTATTACCTCACGTGCTTATTTTACAGAGCTTTTAATGCAAAAAAAGTTATGCCAATAAGTAGCCAAAGAACTATAAATCAGAGGGCCATTTATTTTTGAAAAAGATGACCAATTAAAACTATATGTGATGATACTGAGCTATTTGAGGCTCTTTGACTTCTGGAAATGACCAGATTTGACCCAAATATCAGTAAATCTGGTCACTTAAACTGTCCCCTTTGTGCAGGGAAAAAGCAAGAAGACTGCTTTGGAACCAGACCCAGTGAATCACACTTCTCAAATGGGATAAGAAACCTTAGAAGTTGGAACTATAGAGAATAATAGAACGAGAAGGGATTTTAGAAAGTTTCCTCTGCAATTTCCTAATTTTAGAGATAAGGACACAGGCACAAAGAGGTCGAGTGACCTTTCCAAGAAAACATAGCTCTTTGGTGAGAAAAAGTAGAATAATTCCAGGTTTGCTGGCTCCCAGACCTATGTTCCTTGACTCTGATAACATAGAAGGAAGAGCAAACCTAACTTCAGAAAAATACTTGGACGTACACCTTCATTAGCCGAATTATAGAAAGGAGGAAAAGTGATTAGAATTATTACCATCTTCAATTTGCCAGGAAAAAATTATAAGAATAATTTCATTGAGCTTAAAAAATTATTGAGAACATGTTTAAAACATTGCCCTAATTTCTTCCACTATAATCCACTGCCGTTATTATAAAAATCTAGGTCTCAAGTAATGAGGTATATACTTTCTTATTTAGAAGAGCTAACAGATTATTTATAATCATCATAATGGTTACACACATCCAATTACACAGAGGAGAAAAAAACTCAAATCCCTTTTAATTCTACCTTTCTTAACCCTGAAGGATATTTCTTCCAGATTTCACCAGCTGATACAATTCAGATGAAACAAAAATCCTTTCTTTATTACTTAAAGGAAGCTGTAAATCAAACGTAGACCTCAGGGGCGTGGGGACAAAGAAAGAGAAGGAGGGAGGACTCATTTGCTTATTAGGTTTCCATAAAAAATTAAGAATAACAAGCAGATCTCAATCTGCCCACAACTGAAGCCTCGTATCAGTTGATCCCGAAACACTGGAGGCTTCTCTCGCAGACGAGCTGCAATCAACCTAACTTTCCGTTGTCTCGCAGAGATGGGTGCTGCTCCAACTATGAGACGTTATTAATAAAGGACGAGATGGCTACAAATTAAAGCAAGCCCTGCTTAATCACATTAATCCAGAGCAAGTCAAAGGCTTCAATTTTCGGAATAATTTTGGGCTTAATGCCTTGGAGATGGGCAGACTGTTCCATTGAGGCAGCAGCTGGTCCAATTTAAGCTGCATTGTGAGGCCGGAATTGTCAGGTCCTTACAGAAACAAGGAAGCCTGACAGTTTTCAGGATGCAACCAAAACTGCTGAGACAAAGGAAATTGCAAGAAATTGAAAGGGCCTGTAACAATTACAAGGCAGCCCACTGTCGGGCGGATTATATGTGATTAACCGACACACGCTGGCGGGACGGGGCGGCATGCGCTTTCTCCCACTGTGCGCCCGGCCACCGAGCCCCAGACAGCTGCTGCAGGAAGCGCGGTCGGGAAGCCACTACACTGGGTTACCGATTAGAAAAAAGCCTGTCTGTAGAATCACAGAGTAACTGCCACCGTGGGGGTCACCTTACCGGTGTCGCCTGTCTCCCCGACAGGGATGGTGGCTGCACTGACCGCCAGGCAGCGTCGTGCCCACACATGACAGTGAGGCCTGCCCCGGCACCAGCAAGCACACACTGGTCAGCATTAGAGCGACAGAAGGGAACTGAACCGCAAGCACCAGAGGATAGGTTTGCAGCAGCGGGATTTTGATTTCGATGAGGAATTGTCTTAATGATTTTCTATGCCACAAAAATAAAAAAGGAGGTTAAAAAACAAACAAGTCCAGGCTGTGAGTGAAGAGAACTAATTTCCCACTCCAGATGTGCAACCCTGCCTGTGTGATGTTGGGCAATTCGTGTTATCCTCTGGGCCTGCTTTCTTGGTGAACTGAAGGTTTCCAGCTTCGTGTCACACAGCCTGTAGGTGATAGCGATGGCCAACTGCACATTCGCTGCAGCGTCCTCCGTACTCACGTGCATGGTCTAACCTGCTGGGCGACGCCGTGGCACAGACTTCGCCTTGCTAGTCCCACCTATACTAGTCACCACGCTCAGGGTCATTGTCATCACTTATGTCACCACTGAACGACGAAGAGGCCCTGCAGAGGAAACGCTGTTCACGGTTTCATTTCTGTTGCAGAACTCCAATTCTGAAAAATGCCCATGTGTCAGAAAAGAAAATACACCCAGTAAAACAGTAAGACCAGCCCATTAATCCTCAGACGAGGCTTGCACTAAGGAAACAGAGCACGTAGTCACGAAGACCCAGTCCTCGTCTCAGCTCTCCTGCTTGGACTGTACGTTGCATTTCTGAAACTTCAGACTTGACCAGGTCTGGAATTACCCTGGAGTCATTTAGTTTATTGCATGATATGTTGTGTTTTCTCGTTTTAATGCCTTGACCGTAGGTGGTTTTATTCGGTCTCTCTGCTGATATTACTCCTATCTCATTTGGCATACGATGATACATTTTTAGAAAAAAGAAAACTTGGAATATAAAAGGTGGCAAATAAAAATTATTCTAATATTTAAACTGAATAGAAACAAATGCATTTTATGCCACGTCTTCGGTTAATTCCAATATTAATGTCATAGTCCATGGAAACCAACCAATAAACACTGGTCCAAATAATATGAGTTTTAATTGAGTGAAATGATTTCACTGAGTTTTAAAGCAACTCGAAAGAGGATAGATGGATGGATGGATGGGTGGGTGGAAGGGTAGACAGATGGACAGGCATATGGATAATACATGGATAGGTAAATAAATGCTTTGACCTTTAGACATACAGGCACACCCCACTCTAGGTAACAGAGGTGTGCCTGAATAGTCCAGAGCTTCTCCAGATTGGAGTGGACCTTGGGATCGCCCAGTTCAGCTCCTATCCCAGCTGAATCCCCACAACCTAAGAGAGGATCACCCGAGCCTCTGCTCCATCATTCTTAGTGTCAGGATAACGGCAGCATTTGGAGATATGCATCCAAACTCCCCTGGTATGCCAACACCTGCCTCCCTATAACTGTCCCTCATCTTGTTCCCTCTGAGCAACACCTAAGAATGATTTCCTCCCTCCAGTAGCTGCCCTTCAAATATTTGAAAACAACTAACATGCTCCCCTCGCCCACCACACATACCCAAGCCTTTGACTTAGCATTTGGAATCCAATTATCATAGCATGTTAGACGGCCTTTGAATTGAACAGCAGTGTCAGCTGTTAATTCCTTGCCTCCCAGCTCCAAACCTACCCTTCTTTCCCTGCTCTGTGATAACGGAGGTGGGCCTTGTAAATAGTCTCCTTCGCCAGATGCCCACATTAACACTGGCAGTAGAGGACGCTGGAAGGACACAGCAGGAGGAAGGAGATTTTCCCCCTCCTGGTTCCCAGGGGCTCCCTTCACCAGACCCCTGCAGGGTACGACTCTCTCCCACCCTCCCCTCCTGGAAAGCAGCTGCCTCTCACTAGGCTGAGGTGGGCCTATTAGTGTAGCTGCTGGCCCGTCTGCAGAGAGGAAGCTGCCGAATCCAACTGCGGGCGCCAGGATCGTACTGCAAGCCTCCAGTTTGCATTTCTCTGGTTCTGTTTAAAGTAATTTGAATAGCTTGTGTTACCTGCAGAATGACCCAAACAGATACAGTATATATATCTACTTCCATTGAGAACGCATTATGTAGTCATAATAATAATAATACTAATATTGTCTGTTGATTTACTGAAAAATTTTGAATAATTATACAGAAGAATGAGAGGAGAGAAGATGGTGGGAGGAGGCATAAGAAAGCTAATGTCTAGCTATCGTTGATGATTATAATATTAACTATTACCATTTATTATTATAAAACTTACATGGCTTTTACTACATACCAAGCACTTGCATACAGTAGTAACTCATTTAATCCTTACAAGAATATTGTGGGAGAGAATAACATTATTTTCCCCATTGTACAAAAGATGAATTGAAGCAGAGCAAAAGCAAATAACTTATCCAAAGTTGTACAACTACTAGAGGGTGGGAGTAATTAATGTCTGAAATGGGTAAACTGAGGAATAGGGGTAGAAATGTATTGTTTCAAGATGTGGATGTTACTAGTAGATGCAGCAGCTACAGGTAGTATAGAATAAGGAAGAGGAATATTGTTTTTATTTTAAATGTGAGTTAATTTTTAACCACGTACGTATAAAATTTGATAAAATAATTAATTCACCACAACTTAGCCTAAAAATTCAAACAGATTCTATTGAGTGCTAACTTGATCATACCTATAATCTCAAAACTGTATGTGAATTATTTTTAGGAATGAACTCGACGACTATTTTGCTTTTGTGGGGTCTACTTTTGAACAGACCATCATCCTTCATGGTTACTTAGATCAATCCTGAAACCCATCCTCTTTCCATAGTTAAATTTGGAACATTGATACGTGATATTTTCTAACTTTTGGAGTTTCTCCTAAATTTATCGCAGATGTGATCATTCATCCCTTCATTCATTCACTCAACAGACGTTTATTTGATACCTGTTCAATGCCAGGCCCTAGTCTAGTCCCTAGTGATTGAAAGATGAGACAAAAACCTCTGCATCAAGAAATTTGCAGCCTAGAATAAAATGTAGAAATGTAGATCTATACAGTGTAGACATTTGGAGGCTTTACTGTAGCATTTTTATTTGAAGTTGGTCTTAAAGCATGAATAACTGTAATGGTTAACATTATGTATTAACTTTACAGGACCAACGTGGTGCCAAGACATTTGGTCAAAGGTTACTGTGTGTGTGTTGGTGGGGGTGTTTCTGGATGAGATTAGCATTTGAACCTCCCTGTGTGAGCGGGCACCACCCGGTATGTTGAAGGCCTGAATAGAGCACAAAAGTTGAGTAAGATGGACTCCTGACTGATGCATCAAGGTAGGACGATGATTTTTTTCCTGCCTTTGAACTCTAACCAAAACATCAGCTCCTCCTGGATCTAGAGGCTGCCGGCATTTGGGCGGAAGCTAACTACACCATCGGCTCTCCTGTGCTCCAGCTTGCATCTTGGAACTTGCCAGCCTCCGTAATCATGTGAGCCAATTCCTTATAATAAATTTCTCTCTCTCTCTCTCTGGATGGATGGATATATATATCATCCTATTGGCTCTGTTTCTCCAGAGAATACCAACTAATATAATAAGTTTTTGCACAGTACAAAGTGAAGGAAATAATTCCAGTTAGAGGAAACACACTCCTAGCAGGTTTTGGAGGCATGAAAGCATCCTTAGTTAAGGGCAGGATTTAGAAAAAGAGTACTAATGGAAATTAAATAAATCATTTAATGCAATTCTATGGTAAACTATTTTATAAAAGAAACAGTCCCCTTTGTAATGCAAATGGACTGTCTGATAAATCTGAATTTTTCATACAGATAAAACCATTTTTAATTGAATTTAGGGGCAGGTGTTCCTTGCATGTAAAATGCACAGTAATCTAGGTCTAAAATTATGTGGCTATTTACTTATATTTTATAGTCTGCATAATTCCTGGAAAGACACTTATAAAGAATTTTTACTATGAAAGTTTTCAAACATACACAAAAGCAAAAACAACAGAAAAACAAACACCACTTACCCACCCACCCTCCAGTGGCAACTATCACCAACATTTCAACATCTGTACCTCATGAATCCCTTTCTCCTTTCTTTCTTCCTTTTTCCTTTATTTTGTAGTATTTGAAAGCAAATCTCTCACATCATTTTACCCTCAATATTTTCACATATAATTGCTTAAAAAGGGATGTGTTTTTACATAACTGCAAAACCATTATCTCACCCAACAAAAGTGACAGAGACTCTTTCACCTTCTGATTCCCGGGACATATTCAAATTTTCCCGACTAGTGCAAAAAAAAAAAAAGGTCTTTTAGAATTATTTTTTTCCCAATTAATTCCATCCCTTGGTCCACACACGGTGTCTGGTTGTTATGTCCCTTAATCGTTACAGAAGAGAACGCTGCCCCCTGTTCTGTTAACACCGCACATTCTTAAAGACACCAGGTCAGCTGTCCTCAGTGTACCCACATTCTCGATTCGCCTGCTTGCTGCGCACGGTATCATGGAAGGTGTTTCTCTCTTCCTTTTATTTCCTGGAAACCGGACGTTCTATGCCATCCGTATATCTTTGGTGACATGTGTATTCAAATCTTTTGCCCACTTTTCAAAAGTTGTTTATGTCCTTATCATCAAGTTTTGAGAGTTCTCCATATAAAAACTTTTGTTCTTCTATGGAATATTAAAAAAAAAAGAGAGAATGCATAAATGAGCTTGAAGTTATTTACTGCCAGAACAAAAATGTGCACCAGGCAGCTGAGGGTTTAAAATAAAATAAAGCTCTCTTCCAGGGACGAGATGCGCTCCCTGCCAACTCGGCGCTTCTGCGGCAGCAAAGTCAAGCAGTGTGAGCGGCTCCCGGCCGCCCCCCGTGTCTGGAGGCCCCTCGCCTGCCGTGCAGATCCCACTGCGGTGCCTCCGGCCTGGCGTGAGGACTCTCTGCTTTTGAAGAAAAACCCACGGAATAAAGCTTTCCCAGATTCTTCATAGGACCATATATGAACTAATGACGCCACTTGTGCCAACATTCCACGCAAATGCTCATGGGATCAGAGGATGTCAGGTGCGCCCACACGCAGGATGCTCGGTTCCCCTGTCTGCCACCCCTCACCAACGCGCAGAACCACAGCCGCTCTGACATGGCTTCGAGGGCCTTATGCTGGGTCCTGGTCACCACCCTGTCCCCCACAAGATGGGGATCTTGTGCGTGACCAGCGTCAAGCTGTCAGTCTCCGATCTGCAGAATTCTCTCATTTCTTCTTATAATTAAACTTGGATTAAAATCTCTATTATATGAATAAGGCAACTAGTAGATTACACATTTTTTTCCTGCATGTTTCTTCGAAAGAAGACACGCATATAATTTCTAAAGAAAATGAACAGAAATGTGGCCCTCAACAAAAAGACATCATGTTTTGCCTTTCTTTTACATGGAGTTTTACAGCTCTGTGCATTAACTTGAAACAAAAAAAACTACTGATAGGCAGAACTTTTTCACTACTTGCAATAAGATCCGGTATATAAGTAAACTTTCAAAGACAGATACATAACAAATTTTTCTGATACTATTTCATTAAGGAGAGACCAAACCTCCCATATGAAACTTGAGTAAGTTTTTTCTGTTCACACAAGAATATATTTATTCTATAGCAATTAAAAAAACATTTTTCCTTCACTGTTCAAACAACACTATACACGCACATCCTCTTCTCTGACACTCATAACAAACCCGTAGCTAGCTGGGATCATTTCTTCGCAGTCCCATAGAGAGCAAGCAGTAGCAGCGAGGCTGCGATCCAAGTTTTCTGTCTCTGAATCCCACGTTTTTGTCACTGTGCCCTGCTGACTCCCTGCAGGTGACACTTCACTGTTGTCCACACAAGTCTATGCCTGACGC
Organism: Avahi laniger; assembly: GCA_963575035.1. NCBI lineage: Eukaryota > Metazoa > Chordata > Mammalia > Primates > Indriidae > Avahi > Avahi laniger. Next base: position 46,956 of record CAUYSK010005345.1, on the reverse strand, counting down.
ATCCAGAAAACTCAAAGAACTTACAGTGTTGCCTCAACCCTACAAAAGGGATCCAGTAATCAAGGGTAACATGGGTTTCTTCCCCACAAATAGGTCTGTATCACAACATAGTTCTGATTCTGCTATAAGTTCTGTTTCTTTAAGAAGAGAGATTGTGTTAAGCCTTTATTTTCCCACTGAAGAATAGTCGACAAAGGGATATCTTACAATGAAACCATTTAAATGATTCAGAAAACCGAGAATGGCTCACTCTGTGGTATCATTTCTTTGAACACAATGGTTGGAGCACAATTGTTCGGATGAATTCTACTTTTGCCCATTATCTGAACACAACGTGCGGTAGCAAATTGCATTTTGCGGTAACAATGTGTCTACATTGGCTAGAACTCTATTTTCAGCTGCCAATAAAGGCGTTGGAGAAGCATTCAGACCTGGAGACAAATGCCTGAGCGAGGAGACGCAGAGACCACCTGCAGACGGGTTTGTGGGCTGCGCCTTATCTGTTTGTACTCACTGTGTTCGAATCTGCATCTTTTCCAGAAAACTAAAACAAGGGTCCCAAGAGGTGGGGAAAGGTTACTACTATGAAGTTGCCTTTTAATGCCAAGAAGTTAAATTGTGCCTAAATTCCAGGAGGATAACATGAAATAATTCTCTTCAATAGGTTGGCTCCGCCAGGTACGTAGAGATCCATTCAAAGGCTTAGTGCGGCCATAGTCTTGCTCCAAAGGAATATGTAACATGAACACGGAGCCACATTAAAATCCCATGATGGTGAAAGAAGAACTCACGGCATTAAAATATTTGAAGCCAGGGTGATTTTTTTTAATTCTTCATGATACGAGCTGGTTTTATCAAAGGCTTAATCATCCGGCAGCAATTTATGGAGATCTTACTACAGGGCAGGCAGTGTTCTAGATGATGAGAGCGTCAGAAAAGAGGGCAGCGCGTGAAAATGCGCAACGAGGGACCGACTGTAGCCCGGGCCGCGGAGCGAACACTCGCGGTGAGCCACGGCTGAAGCCAAGGAGTGAAGTCTGTCCCCATCGCCTCTACTCTTCTTAGAAATCATTTTCCAGCACCATACTCTCCACCCGAATGTCTGGAGCGCAGTGAAAGCGGTTTTATTAGATGAGAAGGAAGTGCTCCCATTTGGTTGAAAGATGAATAAACGAGTTGCTCGTTACAGCCAGAATGGCGGGGCTACGATTATTCCCACAGGTCCGTCTCCGCCCTGTGCCTGCGAACTCCGTTAACACAAGGACTGTCCTGCTCTTCTTCATATTTATTCTTTTACTTGTTTATTTGTCAAACATTTATTAAATGGCACGAGGGTTATGAAGATAAATCAGAGGTCCTGGCCCTAGGCAGCGGGGAAGCATCGCTGTGAGCAGGAGGCGCAGTGCGGGCACTGTGCAAGGGGGAGGGCGAGGGCAGGGGACGCGAACCCACCTCGGTGCTGCGGAGGGGTGAGGGAAGGTCCCTGGAGGGAGCGAAGCCAGTTCTCATGGTTCCTCCCAAAAGAACACCTGCAAGTTATTTCTACATAAAATGATGCGAGAATGCACGGCCTTCGGCCCATCATGAGAAACACTGTCCACGTAGAGCATGTTCTCTCCACGTACGCTAAAAAGATACTCTTCTTGTTTGGGCAGATAAAAGCAATTAGTGTCGGGAGAAGATGAATGACTCATTCCTGGTCCCCCAGCAGGTGTAAGGAGCTGTCGGAATGAAAACATATCCACAGGTCCATCTGTTGACTCCAATTCCAGTGCTCCTTTCTATACAGCTACCTCTTTCTGGAAAGCAAGCACACCTCTGGGGCCAGAGCACAGCGGAGGGCTGAATACCAGGACCCAAAGGAGTTCCTGGGGTGAACAGACTGGCCCCAATCCCGGATAAGTGGCACAGAACCGCAGCTGTCTACCAGGGTCAGTGGGACGGTGCTAAGAATTCCTCCTCCTCTAATGATTACAAGGACAAGCACAGCAAAAAAAAAACAAAACAGATATCCCTACACTGCCCTATTTTGTCTTCCCCAAATCCTTCCCTGTCCATGAGCTGCTCTCTGTAGCTGCAGCTCCGCTCCCACTGGGTCTTCACAAAAAGAACCCAAACAAACTTCTCTTTTGGCTGTTCCCATGAATGGCAGCACGAGCACGCCACATTGTTTGGGATAGCCATCCGGAGACGTAATTGCGTGATTAAGCTCTGCTGTCCTCTCCAGGAAGTCTAAAGTACCATAATTACCACAACCAGGAGGAGGTGCGGGGTAAACAATATGCAATCACTGCTGTTGACAAGGTTTGAAACTGGAGTCCAGAGCTGCACGGGTTCCCATTAAAGGGGGAAGGGACACACTTCTTACTCCATCGATGTTCATAGCAAGAAACGCAACAAACTATAATCAAGAATATAATCAAGAATATAACAAAACACTGATTGCCCTTAATGACCTTATTATTCTTTCATTAAATGTATTAGGAAAACTGGGCAACGTATTTTAGTGTTTTTTTTGAGTGATGTATGCATATAATGTATGGTTGACCTTTGCGTTTCCATATGATAGCACTGGTAGAAGACTGCTCCGCCTGTCTGAATAAAGATACCACAACGCATTTTAGTGCACGTGTGTCAAAAGACTTGCATAATATGCAAAAATTATTCCAAAAGAGTTCTAAGTGTACATCTTAAACTTCTGGGAAAAAATGGGAGAGAATCTTTATGAATGTGGGTTAGGCAAAGATTTCTTAGATTTGACATGAAAGTATGCTCCATAAAACAATAAATTGATCAGATCTCATCAAAATTTAAAACTTCTACTCTTTGAAAAACACTGTTAAAAGAACACAAAGACAAGCTATAGACATGAAGAAAATATCTGCAAATCATATATCTTATAAAGGACTTATATCCAGAATACATAAAGAGCTCTCAAAACTCTAGAACAAAGAAAAAAACAACCCAATAAAAATGTACAAAAGATTTGAACAATTTATGAAAGAAAATTTACAGATAGCAAGTAGGTACATGAAAAAAATACTCGATATCATTTAGTCATTAGGTAAATGCGAGTGAAAAACACAACAAGATACTACTAGACACCTCCTAGAATCACTAAACGTCAATAAACTGGCCGCACCAAGTGCTGGTGAGCAAGTGACGAAGCTGGAACTCTCACATACTGCTGGTGGGAATGAGAAATGGTAGAACCACTTTGGAAAACCATTTGGCAATTTCTTAAAAAGTTAAATATGCACCTACAAATCCTAGTCATAACATTTCTAGGTATTTATCTAACAGAAATGAAAGTATACACCCACACAAAGACTTGTACATAACGGTGTACGACAGCATCATCTGTAACAGCACAAAACTGAAAACAACCCAGATGTTTACCAACAGGTGCGTGGATATAATATCCATATAATGGGACACTGTTCAGCAACCACAAAAACATGAACAATGGATATACACAAGAACAGGGGTGAATCTTGAAACAATTAAGTTGAATGCAAGAAGCCAGACATAAAAGAGTTCATACTGCATGATTTCATATAAAATTCTACAAAATGAAAATTTATCTGGGGTGACAGAAAGCACATCAGAGGTTGCCTGGGCATGGGGGCTGAGGGATGAGGAAGGCAGGAGGGAGGGATTGCAAAAGCCCATGAGGAAACTTCGGAGCGACAAATATGTTCATGATCTTGATCGTGGCGATGGTTTTATAGCATCTACGTAAGTCAAAACTTACATCGTACACTTTAAAATGTGAACTTTAGGCCAGGCATGGTGGCTCAAGCCTGTAATCCTGGCACTTAGGGAGGCAGGAGGATCACTTGAGGCCAGGAGTTCGAGACCAACCTGGGCAACATAGCAAGACTATGTCTCTACAAAAAACAGAAATAATTAACCAGGCGTGGTGGTGCATGCCTATAGTCCCAGGCAGGTGGTACATGTCTTCAGCTACTCGGGAGGCTGAGGCAGGAGGATCACATGAGTCCAGGAGTTGGAGGCTGCTGTGAGCTATGATGATGCCAAGGAACTCTAGTCCAGAAAACAGAGTGAGACCCTGTCTCAAAAAAATAAAATAAAATGTGTTCTTTAACTTATGTCAATTATCTCTCAATAGAGCTATTCCTAAAAAATTAATATTACGAAAAGAAAAGGCCAGGGTTCTAATCTGGCCCTTGCTACAGGCTAGCTGCCTGATAGTGGTAAGTCATCAGCCTTCCCGCCCTGTAAGAAGAAAGGATTCCAAAGACACTTCCAGTTCTAACACCACATCAGAGGCGTGGGTCACTATTTCCGTCACACTCTGTGAGTGCCCCCTTGCTGACTGCTGCCCAGAAGCCCCAGTGACATGTCTGTCCCACCTGAACAAGAGCCCAGTGGTTGGCGTCCATGTGCACTACAGGCCTTCCCGCAGCCAAGATCGACCCCCTAGTCTGCGGCTGGGACCAGCCTGGCCCTTGCCTCCTTCTCTCTCCCCAGCACGTGGGGAGATAATCCAAGATAATCCTGCAACGGGCAGTTCAAGTTACTGTGGTACATGACCAGGCTCTCCTCCAGCCAGCCACAGCACACCCTAGCATCTGCTCTGCCTTCTGGAACATGGACCGGCCTCTTCTGCATCCAGGACTTAACTGGGTAAAACACCACCAGCACATTCAGACAAGGCATCAAATCGGGTGCAGGTGAAAAGTGAGCCATGACCCGCAATGCTCTGCTTTCCTGAATCGAAGGCAAAAAGCTCCATGTGTCATGACCTAATCCCAGCAGCCACTTAGGACTCACCGAACCCCCACCTCGGTCCAGCTCCAGGGGCGGCACATACTTAGTGAGGGGCTTAAAGCTCCCATCCCACGAAGGGACATGGGACAACCCAGTCCCCACTTGCCCCATTTGGCTCTTGCTCAATCTCTTCACAAACGGGCCCCATCTCTGCACTCATCCAACTGTCCAGTGTCCTCTGCATTGGCCTCCACGTCTATTCCTGGGTTAGTTCCTTGGACTTGACAAACAGGACCGTTCATCAAGACTAAAGGTTTCTCACCAATTGGTCTCCAGCCTTGGTAATCACGACACCAGAAGGCCCCTCCAGCCCATCTGCCCTTTTCCTCTGCACTTGGACCTTCCGGCTGTGCTCTTCCTCATCCCCACCTGCCCACCCTGCCTGTCCAAGCAGCTCAGGTCCTGCCTGACCACGGGCTCCCTCCTGCACCCACCTGGGCCCAGTCGGGAGCAACTTTGCCTGGCGAGGCGGGCGTTAGCCCAGGCAGGCAGCCACAGTCCAGCAAACAAGTCGAGACACACCTGGAAAAGTTGCACAATAGAAAACTCTGAAAAACATTCAACACTAAGCTTCTGAAAGACACACGGAATCAAATACATCTTGCGAGTATTTTAAACTATGTGCATGCAATTTATGATAGCTTCATCCAATGATAAGGTTGTTTGGGGCAATTAAGGGAATGGCACAATGTTAGATGAGCTGAAATGCTACATGCTGAGAGCTGGAGCTCTCACAAGCTACTGCAAATGAGTGCGAGACCCTTTTAGCAGTGACAATGACACATAGGTACAGTGCAAGAAGGAGATCTAAAATTCACCTGGGCTTCACAAAAGACTGGCTTTTAGAAGAGCAGGTCTCTAGTCAGAGCTTTGAAGTTTTTGAAGTTATCCCATAATATAAACCTGAAAGGTTTGCTTCCTCTATTGTAATAAACCATTAGCTCATTAAAGTAAGATATGTTTTTCATGACAAGCAGACCCACAGACCTGAAGTCTGTGAAAAAAAATATTTTTTAAAGCAAAGAAAATTACAGTCAAATCATTATTTACCTGAGTGAAGAGGAGGAAACAAAGGAATAAATAAGCAAATGACAAAGCTTTTAAAATTATTAAGCCTAGTTTTGTGATGTGTTTTGTATCTATATTTGATCTCTGAAATCATCAGCTATTCTAGAATGCACCTCAAGTGGAATAATAAAATCTCGCTGCGAAGTTCTGACGTTAAGATGCGTTGGAAAGTTCTCTGGTCTCTCCACCCTATTCCCCAGTTTAGTCTCCAGCAGGGTTCCCTGCAGAGAGACTCAAAGCATTAGTCTAACACTTCATGGGCCAGCCACGGAGCTAGGGCCAGTTCCATACGGGTGGCAGCTGGAAGTATTTCAGTGTTAAAAAAAAAAAGTCAAAGAATTTTTCCAGATTTTGGCACCAGAATGGCTCCTAGAGGTTGTCATACAGGCAGATGCAGAGTTGTCACAAAAATGCGTATGGCACTAACGGAACGCCTGAACAGGCATAAATACCGTCATGGGATGACGCAGCTTTTCCTCCTATCGAGGTGGAACCCAGGCCCTTGACAGAGTCAATGGTGACATGGAAGCACTCGGGTCTGAGAACAAGGCCACCCATCTTCTATATGTGATAAAGGCAAACGGTAAATCCAAGATAACCCTGCAACAGGCAGTTCGAGTGACTGTGAGAATGGCGAGGCCATTAAGAAACGAGAAAGTGAGAAAGGGAAGGTAATTTGGGGGTGAGGGTGCTCAAGAGTTTGAGTTTAGCCATGTGAAGTGATAAACACCCAACTAACTTAGAACTGGTCTTATAATCAATCACTGAAAACACAGCCTTTTCAGACACTGGCCCTCAGGGCGGGGGGAGAGATAAGCTGTCATCGATAAAGCCAAAGGTGGTAAGCAGACAAGACAAGCTGCGCCAGCCGTGGGTGGATGACCAAAGCCAGGTGGCAGGATGTCCACAAACTCAGGGGACCACAGCCAGTCAGCTGCTAAGGCCATCGCCTGCACAAAACATCTGAATGGACACCTCCCCAAAGAAGAAGGGAAAATAGTGAGTAAGCATATGAAAAGATGCTCCACATCACGTGTCACTAAGGAATTGTAAACTAAAACAATAATGAGATTCCACCACACACCTATTAGAATGGCCTAAATCCAAAACTCTGACAACACCAAGTGCTGACAAGGACGCAGAGCCACAGGAATTCTCACTCATCACTGGTGGCAAAATGGTACAGCCACTTTGGAAGACAGTTTGGCAGTTTCTTAGAAAGTTAAACGTAGTCTTACCACATGATCCAGCAAGCATGTTCCTAAATATTAATCCAAGTGAGTTATAAATGTATGTGCACACAAAAACCTGTACGTGAATGTCTACAGCAGATTTGTTTGTGGAAAACTGGAAGCAACTGCAGCGTATTTCTGTGGGCGAATGGATGAACAACCTGCGGTACATCTATGCAGTGGATTACTATTCAGGGATAAAAAGACAGGGGCAGCCTTAACTGCACACGGCTAAGAGAAAAAAGCCCAACGCAAAAGGGCTACATACTGAATGATTCTAACTACATTTTGCAATCGTGCAACTATCAATACATGACATTCTGGAAGAGGCAAAACTAAAGAGATGAACAGTTGGCACACAGAGGATGTTTAGGGCAGTGAAACTATTCTGTATGATGCTGTAATGGTGAATACGTACATCATATATTTGTCAAAACCCACGGAATGTACCACACCAACAGTGACCCTAATGTAAACTGTGGACTTGAGTTAATACAACACATCAATATTGGCTCATCAGTTATAACAAATGTACCACCCTATGTGAGACGTTAATAACAGGGGAAATGTATGTGTGAGGGGGTGGGGGGTAACGTGAATGCCATGTACTTCCTGTCTAATTTTTCTAGAAACCTAAAATTGCTCTAAAAATTAAAGTCTATTTTTTAAAAAAAAAATATAGCTGTACACCTTCACGAAGACAGGACAAGTCTGCCTGCTAAGCACTGTGTGTGGGCCCTCTCTCAGTGATTTTCAAATAGTAGGTGACTAATTTTTAAAGGCTTTCAAAAAAGAACTCCTAACATGAATGTGTGCATATACTAAATGTATATGAAAATGCTGAGTGGGCAGCAACTTAAAGACATGCCAGTTCCTCCACTTTACCGTCAAATAAAAAGGGTATTAATACGACCAGAGCAGACTATATTTTTCGTGGTACACTATCACAGTGACCTACAATAGCCAGAGAACATGGTTTTTGTTTGAGTTTAATGCTATTTGGTTTTTAAGTGACAATTCTATCTTGTATTTTACATTTTATTTTGAAAACGAAATCATATTCTGTAATTACCTATTTCCAAGAAAGTGATTATTTTATATTTTATGCTTACAGTAAAAATTCAGCATTAAGAAAATGTATTTCAGATATATTTTGGATAGCTATCAAATATCCAAATGTTATAATGTTTCCTCTCTCAGTGCCATATGATTACCACATTCAGAAATGACATCATTAAAGTCAGGTCGTATAAAGATGAATTAAAGATGATGAGTCCTCTCACAAGAGACATCTTCCAGAAAATACACAGAATGAAATTTCCTTTATTTCCTTGTTGGATTTCATCTACATTTTCCCCACCAGTGCAAATTGCTGTTCATTCTCCTTTCCGATCACGGGCACCTGTTTCTACCTCTGCGCAGGTATGTTGTCATTGGGTCAGCCTGATACGTCCTTGGATTTCCCAGCAGGCATTTGTGGTCCCTGGGTAGCCAATTTATGCAATGAATTGTCCATCTGTTGCCCTAACTCCGGGCTACGTGACCAGCCCATCTGTGCCTGTCGACACCGCGTGCTGCCTCGCTGGTGCTGCTAGAGGTGTGGGATGTTCTCCGGCCCCCCACCTCCTCCACCGGTGTCTCATCTATGGCAACTTCGCTCCTCTGTTTCATTCAACTTGGGCAACTGCAGCTTTTTCATTTCGCTTTCATCATGAACTGGAATTCTGTGCTCTGCACCGCTGGCCTGGACATGGTAGCACTAAATACTCTTGCTTATTTGTCCTATGTGATCCCTCATCTGAAAGTGGATCTTTTATTCTGCTCCAACCGGTCCAAATTACAGGGTGAGCCTCCTTCCTAAATGCCTCACATCCACACAGCCACTCATTTCTTCCGTTTCTTTGCCATCTATTCTGACAGCTCCTGTAGTTACTGTGAATCCGTTTAGTCTCGGTAGTGTTTATTTCCAGTCCAAATTGGGAAACAGACCTAAATAACATGCTCGCATTTTCCTTTCTGGAATTGCGGTAGCTGATGCGTTCTCAGGGAAACAGGTCCAGGCTCCTTCTCTGGAGCTCCGTGTCAAGGTTATCAGAGGGCACGTACCAAACCAGGACCAGAAGCAACAGAACCACCCAAGGACGAGGGCCCACGGGCTGGGGACAGGTGGGCAGACCCAGAGTAAGGAGCACCCGTGAGCAGAGTGACGCTACAAATCCACAGGGAAAAGCCCAGGGGAGCAGCAGGCACAATTTGCAAAGACGTAGTCAGGAGTATGGAAGACAAGATCCGGGAAAGGGTACAGACCACACCCCAAATCTCTCCTCCGCACACACACCACTTGCCTTCAGCCCTGCATCCCTAAGACAGCACACACTCCTGGAGTGGAATATGCAACACATTATTTTCTGAACTTGCCCCAATTCCCAGAAGAACACTTTTCACCTAGTGAGTACTCAAAGGATACAGGAAGGGAATAAGAGAAAAGAGTCCCTAACTACCTGATTTCACCATGAAGTGCACGCTTTACTCTGACTCTGACCACACGTAATGTTCCTTCCACCGATCTGTGAATTAACTCTTCTGCATGTAATCGGATTGCGTTTTATAAGCTCAATGCTGACAGGGTGCTCCAGAAACTATGAAACTGTGTGATAAATCATGTCTCACCTTGCTACAGCCCAACAGATGCTCAAGTTTTAAAGTTCACTCATTTTTCCCAGTAAGTGGCCATAGATTTAAACCCATTTCATTTCAGGGCATTGAGAACTTCACTAGACTTGACAGGGTCAAAGGCAACGGAAGAACATGTATATCTGATTTTTAAAAATTTCTTAGGTAATTGGCAAAGCCCTTTGCTGATCCATGTAAGGCAAAGCCTGGTTTCATCCAGACCTCCACTCTTTAAACCAACAAGGATGAGCTGCCGCCTGTGAGAAGGGTCAGAACTCACAAGGGTCTTTGGACTTTTCTCATGGTATCTTCTGATTCTTCCTTTAACACATTAACTGCCATGTGAGTTGTATTTAACTCATGCTAGTTTTAAGCCTGGGGCCTCGTGAAGCAAAACTCTGCAGTTGGTTCATAAAAATCTTACTTGTTGATGTCCTTATTGTTACAATTAATATTGACAATTTAATTCTCAAAACGTGGATTAAATGAATAGAAATCAACAAATTTCGTATTTCTATTTCCATTTACCTTTAAATTACACTTGAGCCTGACAAGAAAAACATGTTACCTTTGTGAACTATCTTTCAAGTTTTCACATTACTTTTTACATTAGTAATTTTCAAGTTTGAATATTACTTTTTTATTGAAAAAAACAGAAAACAATAAAAATAACAAATTTTTCATTAAATTAGAAAGGATCCTGCTGTTTTCAAAGTTTTTATTTTATTTTCGCAATAAAACGCCGTGGCCACAAGGAAAAAATTTTTTTCCTAGTATGGCAGGCAATGTGTTCATGAGGAAGCATCCCTCAAGGCTTAGCGCCAGGGTCCCAGGGCCTGCCCCAGACTTTCCTGATGGATCCTCAGACTTTGCCTCATTTCATACATGAGGGGACCCAACGACTGCATTCAATCAGCATCAGTTGGGTGCCTGCTGGGTACAAGGCCCTGCTCTCGGTTATCTGGAGAGTAGAGAGAGGAAAAGACATAGTCCCACCCTCAAGGAAAATATAATCTAGTAGGCAGGGAACCTTTACATAAAAACAAGTCCTTCCCAATAGTTGAATGTTTTTCTTATTTTGGGAGGTGTTGCACATCTTAGTGAAAATTGAGTTCTTTTTATTGTACCTACTTGACTTTCTCATTCTCTTTTAGAGAAACACAACATAGTCATTAAAATCAAGGACTCTAGATACAGACTGTCGATGTGTGAATTCTAGCTCTGCTGCTTCCTAATTTCGGAGGTTTAGACAAGTAAGAGAATCTCCCTGTGCCTCGGTTTGTCCATCTTTAAAGTGGGCACAGGAGCATACTCACCTCCCCACTCAGCTGTTATGAAAACTGAAGAAGTTGTTACGTGTAAAGAATTTGGAATGATGCACGTGGGAAGCACTCAAAAATACTAGCTATTATTTTCTTTCTCCAAACTCCAAAGCCATCAAAATGTCTACGGGGTAATCTCATCTCTCATCTACTACTCCTGACCAAGACATGCTGTGCTCACCTCTCTGCTGCATCGATCTGGCTAGAGAGATGCCATCAAACATGTCCTCATCAGAAAAATAAAATTATGTCCTGGGTAAGACAGTGAATTTTGTAACCAACGCAAGTCCCTTTCTAAATGGGACTCTACTTCTCATCAAAGGCTTGAGAAACTTGTCCAAAGACTGAGATACGATTGCCCTTATTTAATATCTATACTCAAACGGTAAGTCATAGGGGTGCAGTAATTTTAAATAAATCAGAAAGGTTTATAGACACAAGCAGAGAGAGCACACTGGCTGTCAAAGCGGCTCAGCTCCTGAATGCATCGGGACCCAAGGTCTCTGAGGCCAAATTTTCCTGGGGCAAGGGCATTGCGTATTTAATTGGGCTGTTTAACATGGAGCTGGGGAAGGCCTGTCATCTTCCTCTTACCTCCAGGCTGCCTAAGGACCCTTCCAAGTCACTTGAACGCTTCCATCTGTTCATGTCCATTCCTGACCGTCCTGAGGGAAACGGTGTCACCACCTCCTGAAAAACCGTTATTTGTCTACGAGCACTAACCGCACCTCGGAATGCGTTGGTGGAGAATATGGCACAACACCACCTTAACCAGTCTTCCTGTCTGATACAACTAAAATGTTGGAAAATATATTTTTTTAAAAAAATTCTTCATGAGCTAGCACGAAAGAAAGAAATGCACAGAAGCCAAAAACAAGGTGAAAATAAGAAACCTAGAAGGTATGCAGACTCCGAAGCTCCGAGTGCGTCCTGAACCTGCGTTGATAGGGCGGACAGGGAGGGGAGGAGACGAACCCCAGTGGCCCCTGAAGTGAGGAGTCTCATGAGAGACCCACAGAGCCGAAACTCCAGCCTCGGCTAAGGGTGAACAGAGAAAGGCATCTGCCCACGGAAGGGGCGGCATGGAACCGTGCCCGTCTGAACGCTGGGACCCTACAGAGAGGGAAAAATCAAATCTTCCCCTGAGATTTGTACCGCCAGCAACCCACCGCGGCCATGTTCTCCTAACTTTTGTCACTTCTGCGGTCCCCACACACACACAAGTTTCAGTTTTAACTGCTCTGATGGACAAAGCCCCCAGTGCCTGGCGACAGCTAGCGGAACCCCTGCGGCACAGCCCCCTTCAACCCGGGCCCCGGGACCCCCCACCCAGAGTTCTCGCGTTCGTCTCTCTGCCGAGTGGGAAACCAGCTCCCGTGTTTGTGGCGGCTACATAACCGCCCAACGTGGAGGCAACCGGGCGTCCTTCGGCGGGCGGACGGACAAGCAGCTGTGTTTCATCCAGGCCACGGCACGTCGCTCAGGGCTGGAAAGAAATGAGCTACCAGGCCCCGGAAAGACGCGGAGGCCACGTAAGCGCACGTGACTGAAAGAAGCCAATCTGGAAAGGCCACAGGAGGTGCGATTCCGGCTCTGACATTCCGGAAACGGCGAAAGCACGGCGACGGCGAACAGAGCAGCGGTTGCCAGGGCTGCGGGTGGGGAAGGGGGATGACGAGGCGGAGGACAGAGGATTTTGAGGACGGCGAAGCTCCTCTGTGAAACACCCTCGTGGTGGACACGCGTCCTCACACGGATGTGGAAACATCGTCAATGAACTCAAACTACGGCTCTGGGTGGGGAGGCCGTGTCAGCGTGGGCTCCGCGACGGTGACAGCGCCCCACTCTGGGCCTGGGGGGTTGGCAGAGGGCGCTGTGCGTAGGTGGGGGGGGGTGTGGGGACTCTGTACATTCTGCTCCATTTTGCTGTGAACCTAAAACTGCTCTTTAAAAAGTTTTATTAGCTTAAAAAAAATTAAAGATTAAAGAAAAAAAAACAGCATTTCCCCCAGTCCACTGTCCCCCACCCCCGCTCCAGCCCCCAGTATGTGGCTTCCCTATGTCACCTCCCGCCTCTTACAAGTGGACACATGATTTTCCCTGGAGCATTTTCAAACTATCAAATACAACCAAACAACACTTAAACAAAGTGACAGATTTTTTTTTTCTCATGCGCAAAGACACACAAGTTCAGGCACCTGTGACTTTTTGTCAACCCTCCCTTCCAGGGCAAAGCAGGGCTGCCGACGGGAGCACTGATGTCAAGGTCGCCAACAGCTCTACCTCCCGGGAACGAGGGGGAGGGAGACCTTTAAAATGAATACGCTCCAGGAGCTAGGCCTGAAATTGAAAATGGGAGAGCAGGATGCTCCGGCCACCAGCTGCGAGACCCGGAACTTGCGCAGGAATGTCTCTGCCTGGGCACACCTGGGAAGGCACAGAGGGAAAGGCCCCTCTCTCTGCACCGCCTCCCTGACAATCCTGTGGCTTCTGTCAGCATCCAACGCACAGCCCTGCAGCGGGCACTGGTGCCACACGTGTGGGAGGCCTCGTTTCACCGCATTTCAGCCCAGAACGGAGCTGTCCCTGGTCCTCAACTGCTTTGCAGACTGAGCTTCCTGTGGGTCCTAAGGAGGCACCTTCAGGGCCAGAATAAAGAGCACAGTGTCGGGGGAAGCTTCCAATCAGAGCATGCTGGACGCTGTTTCAATATTAGGCTTCTGTGTACAATTTTTTATCTAAAGAAAAGGTTCTAATGCTTAATAAAAGTTTCAGAAATCACTGGAATAGATGACCTCTAAGGTTCATCGTACTAAAGAAAAAGAAATTCCTTGTTTCTGGAGATCACATTCATCCAAATGGTTCCAGACCACTAGACATTTTTTATAAGCCATTTTCAAAGTTCCAGAAGAACTTAACAGCTTATTTAATATTTTTAAATTATCCTAAAATGCTTAAAGAAAGGCACGTGAAAATGCATTTATTGGACATGAATGAAGAAAAGGCTTAGGAGGAAACAGTCTAAAATATAAACCCCATTTTGTTTCCAAGGCCAGCAGCAGAGACTGTCAGCACTCTAAGTAGCCAGGGGACACGCGGAGTGACTTTGTAAGTTCCGAGCCCCTGGCGGGATTGTAATCGGGAGCGTTGATGGTGCTCCATCTCGCAGGCCTGGGACAAGGATCAGTATGTGGAAATCTTTGTAGATTAAAAATCAACGATTAATATAAACTACTGTAGTATCTGTTGAGAGCATTATGTTCTACACTGTTCTCTTAAACCTAAGATGTCTACTCTACCAAGTCACCAGTTCCAGCGATTTTTTTTTGGCATTATATAATAACAGTAATACACTAGAGTGGAAAACCCAACTTATCCTTCACTAGAAGAAAGGAAGGAGGAAAAGAGGGAAGGGGAGGAGACGGGGGAAGAAGGAATGTCAACAAAGAAAGGGGAAGACAAATGATAATGCTCAGGACACCTTGTGGATGAGCGGCCCACATCAGAATGCTCCCGCCAGAGAGACACGGCGCTGAAACCAGCCCTGTCGCCGGGCATTCCCTGACAGACTCCAGCAGGGCACGCACCAGAGGCCAGAATTTACTGAGCAAAGCTCATCCCGTGGCTGCGGGGCCCTGGCGGTCTGTGAATGACTCCTAGGCTGCCGAGGCCCGGGCAGGTCGGAGGCACGGTCCCAGCAAACGGCAGTGACCCCTTCCCAAGCCGCTCCGCTCCCGTCTGGGGGCTTCACGCCCACAACGGGAGACCGTGTTTTTATATGAGTCCCTCTTGTTGCCATTTCCAACTTGGCGGATGGGGCAGTAATTGACCCAGATATTTATTTTTAATGTTACTTAAGAAAAAAAAAAAAAAAAGGAACCCTTATTCCAGGGCTTTAAAAATTGTCAGTCATTATGAAGCAATTAAGACCCAGCGCAGCACATAAAATTCCTAGGGAAGCTCAAGCCCCCACAAGGTTATTTTCTCATATTACATACGGCTCCATGATACGTGATCTGAAAATACCAGGGCAGGCACGCTCATCGGCTGCTTCTGCAATTGCGTTTTAAGAAGTGCTTGCTATAGCAAATTCCTCTTAATCTCCCTTCTAAATCTTTGAGAATATAACCCTGAAACAACGAAAGAACAACCTATTTTTAGTCTGGGATGGGCATAAAGCATGTTTTTATTATTGCTTCTTTCCATTTAATTTATTTTTCATTTGCAGGGCCTATTCGAATTTCACCACCAGATATGCTGAAATATCGACACGTTTAACTATTTAAGATCTGCCGGTCTGTTGACCTGTGATCATTGCACCTGTTCCCCGGCAGGGATTCAGGCTGTTCAAGGAGAGAGGTGGATAGAACAGCCAAACAAGTTCAAGAATATTAAAATACCGAGGTCATATGCAGAACATACAGCACACATAATGGTCTTCAGAGAATCTATACACGTCAAAATTCACTCACCCCTTGCCCTTAAATGACCGGGACAGACCCTGACATAATTGGAGTCTTTGGCCAATGAACCCAATAAGGACAGAAAGGCACTGACAGCTTCCTTCTACCATCTCAGGACGGCAGTCCCGTGGTGCAACCTGTTTTGGCACTCGCCAGCCTTCAGTTCTTTGAAGCTATAGAAAAATCCTCATCCTCTCTGATGTCTGATTTTGCATTTCAACACTCAAAATATCTCTAGCAAAATGTGCCCGTGTCTATTTGCTTTCAACTTTGAGAACCTTGACCTGCCCGTTAGTGCACAGGTTCCAGACCTCTGTGCATGTGAGAGACCGTGTGATTTTGTCCAAACGCTGCAGAAGAGCCCCTGTAGAATCGCTCTGATTCTAGAATCTGTGGGTAAAGGACCTATGTGGGTTGAAGAGCTGCTCTGGATCCAGTAACAAAAAGTGAAAGCATATTTTACTCATCGCGATGCCATCTCCCTTGGACATGGGAAACGGCCGTAGATATTTATTATGTATAAAATCTACAGGCCATGCTTGGCGGACAAATCAATTTGCAGGTTGTTTGGCTAACTCTGCTGGCTCTGGGGGTGCACAGCCCAGGCCGGGAAGCCAATTGGCATGAGCTTTGAAGGAGAGGGAGGTGGGACAGCAAGAATCCACTCCCCACTCCCCTGCTCGAGGGCTCCCTTTCTCAGTCCTCCCTCTGTCCCTGCTCCTGCAGATCTCTGCGTTGTCACGCCCCCAGCTCTGTGCCGGGCAGGATCAGACAGCGCTTAGAGCACCTGGAGACACAAGACCTTTCTTTTAGGAAACCCCAGTACCCAATTATGGGGAACAAATCCAGCCCAACCGAAATGATAAGCAGGCACTAAATGACAAAACATTGATCACTCAGATCTTAACATTCAAACTCAAAGCCATCCCCACCCTGAATCCTTCATCGCCAGCCTCACCTCACAGGGCAGGACGGACATACAATCTGAACTTCCTTTTAGGATTCCAGCCACGCTGTGATCTGGGAAGACAAGTAAATTTTCAACCCTTCTACTCAAATCTCTCTGTGAAATCACTTTCTCTCTCTCTCTGCCTCAGCTTCCTTAACTGAAAAGAAAGTAGTCTTAGTGGTTTGCAAATATTTCAAAAAATTTTAAAGATGAAACATTCGTCAGGACCCTACCTAATACATAATACAACTAGAGGCTGTGGATGTGTTCTCCGA
This sequence comes from Avahi laniger, assembly GCA_963575035.1. NCBI lineage: Eukaryota > Metazoa > Chordata > Mammalia > Primates > Indriidae > Avahi > Avahi laniger. Next base: position 30,180 of record CAUYSK010005345.1, on the reverse strand, counting down.
GCAGCTTAAATTGCTGCTATTTAAACACTTCTTTATCTGTGGAACCCCCGCAGCACCCCTCTGGAGCTCGAGGGTTCCATGGTAACCAGTTTGAAAGCCACTGGGTGGAAGATGGTTAACATCCCTCCAGGTCTGAAATGCCTTGACCTCCCCATGACCAAGCCCCAACTTCCGGCGTCAGCCCTTCAGAGGGAGGGGTGCTGCCTGTCAAGCTGCCAAGCTTGTTGCTTCTGGTGACTGAGGTTTGGAAGAACCAGCAGTTTTCCCACTACCTACATTTTCTCCATCAGGCAATGGGTCCATTCGCTGAACTAATGTCTCGAATAGCTACGTGGATGGGGCAGTGGGGAGGTGACATTCTGAGGGGGAGTTGTCTGTGGTCCTAGGGGCTATATCCATAAGTCAAAGGTCCCTGCCCTCGAAGCTTGCTTCGTGCCTGTGGGTTTGAAAGAGATAAGCACTCTTCACCTGCCTGCTACAAGTTCAAGGTCCAATTTTATGCCTAATGTAAGAGGAACAAAAAGCGATCAAATTGCTTGTAGCAAGAACTGAACACCAGAATTCTTCCATTTTCAGGGATATGTCAATAACTTAGTAATTTACCTTGACTGACATTGAAATGAGTACAATAAGACTGACTATGCACTAAAAAGAGATTTAATGTAGTCTGTAAGGAATTTAGAATGAGTTTTACATTGCTTGATAAAATCTGCTAATAACAGAACTCATCCCTCCTTTGAAGAAGAATGGATCATTAATCTCATGTAAGATATGTAGACATGTACTTCCACCCAAACACTTCAGACTTTCAGTCAAACTGAAAAAAAAGTATACTAAGTTGCTTCATCTTAGTGGGGAAATTATTATTCAGTGCTTAGTTAGAGCTCTTAAGCATCAAGGAAACCACGTGCATTTGGGAACGGGGTGGATGTGACCTGCTAAGAACACAGATGAGGAGGAGAAGAACGTGAGTCCCTTGTGCCAGGCCAGGCACACACGCCCCAGGCTCACCCCCGCCCCTGCCAAGCGACACTTCGTGACCCATCACTTTAACCTTTAACATGCCCGACGGCAAGAATGACAGAAAGCGTATGTCCTAGATTTTCTAGAATACTTCCAATTTGAAACAATTTTATTTTCAAGTACAAGCCCAACCCCAACTCAATTGGCTTCATAAAGCGGTATTGCTCCCATTTTACAAGAGAGGAAACCGAGGCTCAGGGAATGAAATACCCTGGACGTCGACACCCCTAGGAGGGCCTCCGAGGACTCCCACACTCTGCCCCTCCAGACCGGGACTCGTGCTCGGGACCTCGGTCAGACAGTCTGCCCGACAACCCGCCAGAGTCTCCTGTTGAACAAGAAAGTGTCTGGGCCTCAGAGTTCCTCCGGTGATTGTGTAAATGTCACTTATGAGAGAAAGTTGTGCAGTCCCTTTCATGCCTCCGGTTTCGGTGCCACTCGGCTGTGCGGATTTCGACAAGCTTTTGAATAGACTAATAAACATGGAATTGTTCTGAACATCTGTAAGCAAAATATGAAAAGATATTACCCAGTGAATGAACATCCTGGGTTTTCTTGCTAGCAATGGGGTATTTGTATATTAGGCTAATGCGCTGAAATTAACCCAGAATGCTTATCCATTGCAGAATGGCTTTTCATATTTTCATCTGTACAGTCGTTATTATGAAATGTAAGAATAATTCTCTATCAGAGTATTCAGGAATCTGAATAGCTCAATTACTTCTGAAATCAATGTAGTAAAGCAACAGCAGGCCAGTTAATCAGCTGGTTTGCATAACAACTGTTCCAGGGAGTGCGTGCGCGCGTATGTGTGTGTGTGCTCCCGTGTAACGAGACAACCAGTGTCAGCCCAACTCTTCAAAACACATGTGAGAGATCAAGCTTTCGCGCGACTATAGAGAAAAGAATTCTGGAACACAAGGGCTAGGATTATTCAACTTCACCCCATAAACCACCTTCCCCTAGGACCTGGTACAATGTCTTACACGTGGTACATTCCCGGTAAATGGCATATTTAATCTATTCAAAAAGGCCTGCGTGAAACTTAGGCTCCTCGCGGCTATTCCTTCCAGACTGTGGGTTCTCTGGTGCCAGGCAGACACTGAGCTTGTAAGGAACACAAATGAAAGGATGAAGTCGTGGAAATCATTTTAGGAGACTTACATCACTTCTCCGCATGTCCCAGAGACAGATCAGAAGCACGGTGGTGCAGCGGCCCAACAGAGGTCTGCGGGCCGCGAGAGCTGCTGCCCCACAGCCGAGCAGAGACGGGGTGCCCGGTGCAGAAGCCGGCGGTGCGCGGCTCTCAGAGGGGTGCGGATTCATGTGGGAGAGGAAAGGTTCTCAGCCTGTGCACTGTAGGTTCAGTGTTAATTGATGAATGTGAGGAAGGGAAGATTATGGGAGGATGTTCATTTTGAAAGCAGGTTTAAATGAAATCGTGGGCACATGGGAGGGATGGAGAATCCCCAAGGGAACGCAAGGAGGCAGCTGCAGCCTTTGGAAAATCATGGAGGTCTGGCTTCTAGCTCTCAGCTTTGAAGGCCAAATTCCATTTTCATCATTTAATTCAACCCAAGATTAGTTCAGTGTGGAGAGAATGACCTGTGCAGACTAAACTCACAATAGACTGAGACAGACATCTGGGAGTGGCATTTTTTTTGAATTGGAAATGAGAATTAGAACTGTCTGCCTGACCAACCTGGTCTCATTGCATTTTCTTTCTGTACATAATCTCCACAGGAGGACAAAAGATTAGAAGGTTGGATCACAAGAAGAGGTTAGTGATACAACTTAAAAGTGCCATGGTGCTAGGCTCTGTGGGTCTGCCCAGAGCACCCCACAGGGTGCCACCAGGGCCCCCCCTCTTTCCTGGCTTCCCAATCTCCTGCTGAGGCCAAAATCCTCCTTTCACATAGTCAGGACATTCCATCAGTTTCCTCTGAAGTCCCACAGACCCGGAGACCAATCTGTCCTCTACGTCATTGCCTATGTCCACTCCGATTCAGTACAGGCTTATTTTATACTCCCATTCCCAACAGGGAACTTTATTGCTAATTCCTAAGGAGCCTCTGTCCCCTTGTATCCTCTCCATGGGTCAGTCTCGAGGGGCACCACGAGCTGGAGATCGCTCATGGCGAACAGACCCGTCCCCGAGCCTGTCCGTGAATGTTCTGCTCAGATCTCTATCCGCAGGTCTCAGCCGGGTCACCTCCCCTCTCGGCCGTTCCCAGAGGCTGTATCTTTTCTAGGCGCCTAACTGCAACTCCAGCTCAGCCTTCGGAGTTACGGGCCCATCACTCTCCGCATAGAAATACCATGGAGACACGGATGGGCAACATGCGTTGCTTGCACGCTCACACGCACGCTCGCTCGCACCTCCCGTGGAGGCTGTGCACACCCAGGAGCGGCGCGGGCACGGCGGACCGGAGTCCGTGGCTGCTGGGCTGTGATCACCGACCCGCGTGCCGACACGCCTCTGCGGAAGCTCCGGCAGGCGCCATGCCACCACCGGCTGCGGGGCGGGGTGGCGGTGAAGCCAGGCCTGTGCATTTTGGTCAGCCCCTCCCTATAATTCTGGCACCTGTCCCAAGACACCAAATGGTACAATTAGATTCAAGAACACTTATATGTGAGAGAAGGAATCTGCACACAATCCGGGTCCCTATGCTTCTTTTCTTGAAAAAATGAAAAAAAATTAAAACCTTTACAAAATATTCCTGGGTTGTGATCAAAGTGAATCGCAAACACAAGAGTAAGCAATTTTGACATGAATGCGAATGCTAGAGTACAGACTCGCATTTCTGCCACGGTGAATGAACCTGGGCAATTATTACGTTTCTTACCAGAGCCTTGGTTTTGTTGTGTGTGTGTGTGTGTGTGTGTGTGTGTGTGTGTTTTTATCTTTCAACTCAGATCCCTCCAGGGCCGACTTGTTCAGCAAGGCTTTGAGCACCGGAGCCTTCGGAGGGGAGCCCGCCAGTATAACCTGCTTTCTGTTTCCCCCACCACTCTCCTCGGTCAAAAATCTTTAATTAGCTGGTTACCATAATTATTCTAGCTAGGGACCTTATTTGTTCTCCTTCCCTGCTATTCCCAGGGATCTCAAGGCTCTACCACTTCTGTGCCAGAGGGACCTTTCTATCATTGCTTCTCTCTGTCTTTTTGTTTTTCCCTTTTATGATCAGAACAAAAAAAAAAAAAAAAGGCCTAGGGAAAGAAATCATCTCTCCTTCTGCGTCTGGGTAAGACCCTATAAGTCTCTCTCTCCAATCAGGAACAAGTTTCCATGACAACCATGCTTCCCAGTGCTACCGCTAACTTAGCAGGCAGTGCTCGCATCAAATAGAGAGTTCTTCGCCAGCCTCCGAGGTTTCTGGGCCTCGCCACTGCTGCAGGCCTCTCGCACACCAGCTGTTGGCACGAACTGTATCTTAAAAGGGTTCTGCCCTTTTCCCTTCTAAACATAAAAAAGACAAAAACGAAATTCCTTGGCGTTTTCCTTACAGTAATCATTAAAAAGCACACCCACATATTCAGAAGCAGAGGAGAGGGATAGACAGGGAAGAGGATTTGTGACCTGACAGAGGAAGTGCAAACAGACGATGGAGAACAGCGGGGCTGTAGCGGCGGCCGGATCACTTACACCCTAGCCAATGCATAAACGTTGGGCTGAGAGCTAGTGAGGTAGGGATTCCTGTCTTGCGTGACCTTGGGTAAGTTGCTTATCCCCTCTGGGCCTCAACACTCCCTCTGTACAAGACAGAAACTATGACGCTTCGTGGAACTGTTTGGAAAAAAGCAAAGACAGAAAAAGTGCTTATTAGGATGTCTGGCAATATAGTAGGGGTCCGACGACACGTGGCAATTATCACATTGTTATTGTTCCGGTAAAGAGCTGAACTAGAAAGAGTCTGAGCAAATGAGCGATCGCAATATTCTAATTGATTACCAGCATCTTTCTGGTTGAGGATAACAAGTGTGACAGTAGCTATTTGGGGGTTTTCTTGGCAACCTTTTTCTCTTAGGCCACTAAGTCATGTCTGGAATTACGGAAAGGGATCTATTCGTTTCCATTCCTCTGACTTGAGAGGATACACCTGAGCAATCTCCAGGGTTCATGGGAATCTCTATTTATAGCTCTGCCTGAGCATTTGTTTAATTTTGAAACAGAAGCAAAAAAAAAAAATAGATTAACCATTAAAGTATTTGTTCGATATTCCACATTCTCAATACCAATCAGAATGTTTCAATTTTTCTCCAGAGGTAAGAAAAACAAGAAAATGCATATTTGTTTAATATTTTCATTGTTGTGCAGCCCAAATTTCATTTCAGAATCAGAATTCATACTGTAGCAAACAAATCAACATGCTGGTCGTTCCACAGGCTCCCATCCCTGACCCCTCCCCGCCACGCTGCCCGGGCCCTCGGGGAGAGAGAGCATCCTCCACAAATAACACCAATTCGAGACTTGACTTTAAAAAGATAAGACTGTTTACATATTTTTTAAATCTCATTTCTGTCAATATGGTGAACTACGGATCTGGATAAACTCTCCCTTTTGAGATCTCTTAAGATGGTGAATAAAATACTCTTTTGGGAAATTGTTTTAAATGCTACCTGAGCTGGAAGGAAAGTAAAGGAAATCCTTGAGGGCCCAAAACAAATCCCACAGGTAATCTGGTAATCCAGCTAGAATTTGCCAGAGGGGCATCTGCCTATCCTGTTAGCCTAGAGCACAGGTCGGTAAATGTTTTCCTGCAAAGGGCCAGACAGAAAATATTTCAGGCTTTGCAGACCCTAGAGTCTGTTGCAGTCACTCAAGTCTGCCATTGTGGCATGAATGCACTCATGGATAATATGTAATAATAATAATAATAATAATATGGGCATGGCTATGTTGCAACGAAAATGTATTTATATAGACAGGCAGCAAGCACGAATCAGCCTCTGGGCCACAGTGTGCTGATCTGTGCATTACAGCATGGCTTTTAATGCTTTTCCCTCCAGAAAACACGTCTGGTCCACGTTGTGTCTGTTCCACGCGTAGACTGTTGCTATAATGGTCCTGATTTCTCCACACCTCCCTATCTCCCTGCCCTTGGGGAGCCCATCCCACATCGACTCTGGGCTAGATCGCATGACTTGCTTTGGCAATGGGAAAATAGTAAACATGACACAGAGAATGAGCTCATCCTCTCCTGTTGCTCCTGGGTTCTCTGCATCCACCGCCATGTGAATTAGCGCAGTCCAGCGCGCTGAAGACACATGGCCCATCGTCCCCACCATCTCAGCCGACAGTGAGCACCCGTTGCCAGACATATGAGTGAAGCTAGCCTAGGCCAACTAGCCCCCACGCAACCCACCAGTTGACCAAAGCCACAGGAGTGAGCCCAGGGGAGACTAGCAGAAGAAACACCAAGCTGAGCACAGCCCAATTTTTGGATCATCAGAATCATAAGCTAATAAAATGATTGTTTTAAGTCACTAGGTTTTAGGGTGGTTGTTCCACAGCAAAAGCTAAATGATACATTTCATAGAAAGTTTATCATTTTCTAAAAATATAAAGTGAGAGGCCAATAAATATATTTAAAGAAATGGTAAAGACTGAGGAAACATATAAAAATTGTATTTGCATTTTAAAGAACCTGTCTCCCAACAGCAAGGACAAGACCTCCCTTGTTTCTCCTACTAATAGGACAAAGCAAATTCTTACCTGAGCAGACTTCTTTATAAGTAGGATTAGGAGTATAGCCTCCTGCAAAACCAACTTGAGTTGAATACACTCCTTTCAAGACCCAGAATTTCCTTTCAGCTCCCCAGAAACACCCCATTCCTAAAAAAAAAAAGAACCAATTAATCATTACTTATCCAAAACAAGGTGATCATTACACATTACCTGTTCACCTAGAAAAGAGAAGTTTCTCCTGTCATTTGGTAATCAAAAATGACTAAGATTTCCTTTTAAAGAAGGAGAGTTTATAACACTGGTAAATAATTGTATTTAAGGTTATTTGCATAGAAATGTCTCTTTGCTTTAGCTATGGAAAAACTTAGAAAGCCTCAAATTTAATGGAGTTAGTAAATCTGTACCTTTCCAAATAACATAGTAAAAGAATAATTGTATTTTATGAATAAATTCAACGCTCAATTCACAACTTGAATTAATACAAATTTACTTAATGATCAGCTTCCTGGTTATGCCTTTTTTTTAAAAAAATATTTTAACGAAGAATTCTATTACTAAGTTATTTATTTTAGTGGGAAAACTTCCAAAATCAACATAGATTGATACAGTATTTGTAATTAACCATCTCACATACATGTGCAGTTTTTAAAAATTTTTAAAAATTACTATAAACTTGCATGGAATAAATCACTGCTCACCCAAAAGTATATTTTTCTGAGTTCTATTTCCAAATATAATGAATGAGGGTGGGTGTGTGTGGAGGGGAGGCAGGGAAGGAGGGAATAATATGAAATTCAAAAAGTGAGCATTCCACTCAACTAGCAAACATTGTGTTTATACCGCTAGTTACTGGATCCCTTTGAACATATGATAAAAATTGAGGCCCATCTCCCAAGAATGCACTACTCACACGTATCGAGAATGCTGTGTTGCATTTCCTTGGGCACCAAATAAAGAACCCCCATTTCCTACTGTAAGTTTCTAAATTAACCAGCACGACTGCTGTTCTGTGGCCCACCTATGGATGTTAGCAAGATTACTGCCTCGCTCACGTTTTATATGGCTTTATGAAGTCACAGAGGGCTGAGACCTTGGGCGGAACAACAGTTGGTAAATTAAGATATGCCTTTGACTCCTACAATCACTTGATTTGCTAGATTCAATGACAGAGATAAAAGAAAAATTACGAGTTTACTGAAATTCTTGACACTTGTTAATATTCTACATCAAAAATTCAAAGCAACAACAAAACCCAAAGAGCAAAAATGTTGTACAAAAATATTCTATTTGCTAAAATGTGAGGGGAAATCTACTAACCAAAAATAGGTTAACAATTAAAAAATATTGTAGAGCCAAATAATAAAACTCGTTGCAGTAAAAAAATTACTGTTGTGTTAATATTGCAACATGGAAATATGTATATGATTCTATCATAATTATCGAAAGCTAAATTAAAAAGGAAAAAACACAATTAGGTGCATGTTTTTATTATAACTATAAAAAAAATTCACACCAAACTAGACTGGAAGGAAATATACTAAATTTATTAGTATGATTATATTACAGTGGTGGCAATTTAGGAATATTTTTTCATTGTTCAAATTCTTCTGCAATAAATTACTATTACTTCAAAAACGAAAAATACATACATTTTTAAAGAAAAGCAAAAAATTCCAAGAAATAACACAAGCACATGCATCATTTGAGTTTCACCCTGCTATACCATTTTTCCCGTTTATAAGTGAATTGTTTGCTGCCAGTGAATATAAATAAATATTTACTTAGTGTCTATAAAAATTCAGTATCTCCAGGTCTCTGGCAAAAGGATTCACTACTAATTTCCCTCCGTTGCATTCCCTGGGACGAGGCAATGATGACAGGAACTCTCTGGAGAAGGACAGGAAAAGGTGGGCTGTACAGCTCTGCTGAACCTACACGGCCACGAGGCTCCCAGGAGCTTCCTTGCACTCCAGTTTGACAGGATGTTCAGGCTCATCTTGTACATTTCCTACTCCAGACTCGGATTCAACCATTTCTCCAAGAAGCCTATTTCTTTAAATGGGAAAAGGCATTTCAAGACGATGACCTGGGTGCTAGTGAAGCTTATTGCAAAGTGCTCAACCACAGGACATGGGGGGACCATGTGGCTGCAATTTCCCATCAAAAGCTAAGTCCCATTAGACTCGCCAAAGCACAAGGTCACGTGGGTGTGCTTCCCCATCCATCGTAAAGTAGGAGTTGTACATCCGGGATCACACCCGGGCAGGACCGGGGGCATGAGCAAACCAGGTGGATGGGCAGCCGTACCCGCAGCTTCTTTGGTGCATTCGCTCTAGTGGGAAAAGACAGATAAGAAGCACTGAAGATAACGGGGAGATGAGGTAGTAAGTTAGAAGGTAAAAAGAGCTATAAAGCAAAGAAAAGCAAAAAAGTCAGAGCAAGCCAGGGAGATCAGGAGGGCTGGAGAGCACAATTTTAAATCAGGGGTTCAGGGTGGGGTGCAAAGAGAAAAGTGACTGCAAACACAGACGTGGAGGCAGTGAGGCAGCCCCCACTCAGACATCCAGGTAAAGGGCAGAGGGGACAGTCCTTCCAAAGCACTGAGAAGGTGCCTGCTATGTTTAGGGGGCAGGAAAGAAGCCAGCGTAGCTGCGTGGAGTGATCAAGCAGGAAGTAGTGGGACACGAATCGGCTGAGCCAGATCGTGCAGGGTTTTGTGGGATCATTAAGGACTCTGAATTTTACTCTGAGAGAAATGGATGGCCACTGCTGACTTCTCCTGACTGATCTGGAGGTAAAATATATATATATATATATTTTGTTATTTTAGGGTTACCTTTACTATTTTTATATACATACTTCACTATCATGTTTTCCTAACCAAGTCTGAAGTTAGTATTTCTGCTCCTCCCAAATTCAAGGCCCCTCACACAGAATGATCCTTTATGTTTGGGATAGTTCATTCAATGATCATTTGATCATTGATCACATTTTTAATCATTCTTGAACCCATTATGGTTTCTTATACCTCATGATTTACCTTTAAATTAATTCTTTGTCTTGCTGAAGTGTATCTTTTAAACAGTCTTTTAGTAAGTGCCTATGAGTTGTGAACTCTCTTAAGTCTTTTCATGTCTGAAATATTTCTGTTTTGTCCTTCCCACTAAGTAGATAGTTTAGCTGGGTATAAATTTCAAGATTTCATCAGTACTTTTTTTAAATCTATTTTTTTTTTTTTGGCTATAACATAATTTAGCAAGACATCATCAGCACTTCAAAGATAATACTCCATTGTCTTCTCATGTTCATTGGTACTGATAAGTCTGCTGTCAGTCTAATCGTCATTCCTTTGCAGGCAATTTGTCTTTTCCTGTAATTTTTAAGATTCTTTTCTTCAGTCTTAGTATTCTGGGGTTTAATTATGACATATCTAAGTGTCAATAAATTTTATTTATCTTGCTTAGGGCTTAAAATGTACTTTTGATATGATGATTCATGTCTTTCTTCAGTTCTAGAAAATCCTCAGTTATTAATATTATATTCTCAAATATTGCTTCCCCACCGTTTCTTCCATTCTACTTCTCTGGAACTCCTTTTACATGTCGGTTGGGACATCTCAATTTATCCTTTGTGTCACTTATTTGCCAACTGACTGATTGATTGACTGATTCCCTTTTTCTCTGCTCTACCTGCATCAGAACTATTCACTAGAACTATGAACTAAGTCCTTTTTCAACTGGGTTCAATCTAAAAATTCCATCTGCAGAATTATTTCAATAGCTATTTTTTAAATTCCAGGTTTTATAATTAGTACTTTTGTTTTACTTTGCCTATTTTCTGTCATACTTTCTTGTTATTTCTTCATTTATCTCTTTGAATATCCTAAACATATGTATTTTTAAATGTTTTTCAGTTTGTCCCCCAAAATTAATTTCATGAGTGAATTTATATTTCATTTATTGATACTGTTGGCTTCTTTCTTAGCATTGGATTATTCACATGCTTTGGAATTTTGGTTTTCAGGCTCATTTTTAGCCATTGCACGCACACGTGTGTGCAACCTTCGGCAGAAGGCAGGAAACAAGAAGCACTTTCAAGCTGCACCTACATGAAGGTGATCAGAACTCCCAGGGTTACTTGCTGCAGCAGGGGCTGTAACAAGAGATAGATGGTCCCTAGAGAGCCTGAATTAGCGCATAAGGGGTATCTTTCACAGGCAATAACTAAATTGCTCCTTAAAGAATATTTTATCCCAAAGTGATACTGATGATGGTGGCATGAGAACTGTCCCTTGGAAGTCACAGATGCAATAAATTCACCTGCCACTGCCACCACCACCCACCTCCAGGAACTTCTAAAAGCCATGTACATTCTGTAAGAATAAAGTTTTGAATTGAAGGGAAAAATGTCCAAACGTACACCTTGATTTAAGCACTCAGAGACTTAAAGAACATATCAAAATTATAACTGTGTCACTGGACCAGATTTATATTTTTGGCACAATCATCACTTGATAAGAACTTATCAAAAGTCCCACAGGATTTTTTTTATTTAGAATTACCTTTAGATTCCTGCATTTCTAGTCAAAGTTTTTATCCATCATTTCTCATGAATATCTGCGCCTATGGAGATTTTTTATATTTGTGGAAATTATTTTATTTTCCCTTAAGATGTGTGATACTCACATGAAATCTTCAGAAAGAATTTTACAGAAAGTTCAAATTTTCATAAAGCCCTTTATAAAACATACTGACACTCAAATTTTTTACCTGGCCAGTACAGATCTGTGATTGTTAAAATGCTGTTTTCTAAAAACAAGTGAGAGGCTGACCACTACAGCTTTGGCGCTCTAGAAAGGCGCTCTTCCAGACCTGCCATGTTCTTAGGGGTTCACTATACAAATTGGCTAGGGGACGCTCTGCTAACCAGTATACCCAGTTCTCTGCTAACTAGCACACCCTATTCCCTGTTAACTAGCATGCCCCATTCTCCAGCTCTTCCTGCTAAGGGTACCAGTGAATAATAAACCCTCAGACAACAGATGGGGTAGGAAGAGCAGTCTGTCTGGTCACAGTAGCAAGCAGCAGGGAAGCCGGCCTCCCATTAGAACATGTGCGGTCACCACATGTTCCTCCGGCGTCTTTTCCAAACGCTCCCTCTCTCCAGCTCTCCCCCTACTTTTGGACTTCACGCAGAACACAGCCACATTCCCAATAATTCCCAGGGCTGCCTCCACCCCTGGGATCCTAGAAAGTTAGACCCAACAGCCAGAGGGGCCCGGCCATCCCGCTCCGAAGCTGTGCACTTTGTCCCAGCCCCTTCACAGCTGTTGGCAGTGCGGGGTCACAAAATTGCTTTGCCTGTTTTAGCTTGCTGTAAAGTATACACTTTGCACTTTCTTTTTTATACTTTTAAAGCAGCCTTTTTCTATATAGTTCGAACCACATATCACCCATCCGAAAATGACTCTTAAATCAAGGGGCCTAACCCCTGACCACTCACCTAAGAAAACTTCAGCAAGGCAGGCATTGCCAACTCCCTGCGGGGGGTCTCCACCCAGAGGGCTCCCTGACACCTGAAACTCATTACAGCTAACACCAAACTGATGACCAAGCCGGCTTCTTCTTCTGATGTCTCTATTTGTTGTCACTGCATCGCCATTTTCCTAGACCTTTAATGCGAAAGCTCGGAGTCACCTCTGTGTCCTTCCTCTTCCTTGTCTCATCCTAAACAGTGTCCTCATCTCACAAAGTCCCTCTTTTCCCTTCCCAGCTGGATGACGGCAGCCTCCTCTTCCTCCAGGCGGCTCGGTCACTGTCACGGTCTTTCTCCTCCCTTCCAGGTCGGCCCCCAGCACACGCACTCTCAGACATGTCATTTTCCTTCTCTAAAATCATGAATCAGCAATATGCAAGAATCTTAAAAGTAATAATACCTTCTGATCCTATGACTCCATTTGAAGAAACAGTGCTTAGGAAATATTTTTAATAGGCAAGCACTGATTTTCAGAAATGTTTGTACAGCATTATGTATAATAATAAAAAATGTGAAACAACCTAAATATTCACTATCAGAGAAAATATTTAATAAATGCTGATCCGCCCATAATTTGGAGTATAGTATTATGCATCCATTTTTCTAAGATTATTTGATAGCATGGAAAAGTGTTCAAAATATAATGTTAAGAAGAAAAGGGCAGGATACAAAAGTGTCTGAAGAAATTTTTCGTATTTGATTTAATGTAAATACACTGAAAAACAGATTCAAGGGAAATAAACCAAAATGTTAATAGTGGTTATTATTTCCAACTAGGGTCACAGGTGATTTTTATTGTCTTCTTTATACCCCTTAGTGTTTTCCAAACTTCTATTAGTATAAATTCCAACTATCATAATCAAAGGAGGTTTTTAAAAAATGTTTATATAGTTTGATTGATAGTCTGGAAAAAATACAATAAAACGTTGGAATAATAGTTGCCTCTGGTTGTTCTCTTTTGTGTTTTCATATATTTTCCAAATTTTCTCTAATGATTTTTTATAACCAAAAAATTAAGACAGTTAAAACTCTAATACACACACCCTTCCCTCAGCCAAACTGGACCTCTGTCCCGTGACCACCCCCTGTCCTGGCCCACATCTGTGTCCTCCTTTGGAAACCCCACCCATCCACCCAGAATCATTTCAGATACCACCTTCTCCCCAAGTCTTTCCAGAATGCCCACCGGATACAAATCCTCCTTTGGGACCCAAAGCATTGCCCAGTCCTCTTAACTCAGGCGTGTGCACAGTCTACCCTATGGAACGATGGCTGGCGTCCCTGTAAGCCACACCCTACACAGCAAACCCTGAACACGGAGCAAACTCCACCTCCCTGGAGTCTGTCTGCCTTCTGTCACCTGGCGCTGCACCTGGCATACGTGAGGATCCGGGGGTGGGGCATGGGGGATTGGGAGGAATGGCGGTGAAAGAATCTGTTGAATTGAACTGACATTCTTTGAAAATTTAACAGTATCTTTATCAATGTGATAATAAATGCATGTAACGGAGTTCCTAATAGAGGGATTCCTAGAAACCGCAATGCCAATGTATAGAGAACTCAGCCCTTCCTTTGAGGCTTTCAAAGTAGAAAGTCAATGATTATATGGGAAAAACTGTAGCGTCTCTCTGGATTCTGCCTATGGGGTTTCTCGGAGCCAGTTTCTCCATATCTTGAGCACATAACGTTCTGGTTACCACCCAACTCAGAAATCCCTTCTCTAACGACTACTTCTGAATCCATAACCTTTTAAAAGCTTAACCTTTCTTCACGTATCTGCCTTCTCACTGCCTCCTGCCCAATGTCAACAGCCAGGTCATGTCACCCCAAACCTGCAAGAACACAAGTCCCAACCATGGGCACTGTGTGTTGTGTGTCTCTGGGTCACACACTGGGACACTGGAAGGCTGAATTTGTCATCTGAAAAGTTATTTCTAACTACATTATTTCTAACATCCAGCCTGATCACTGAATGATCTGATGTCTCTGTGGCATGAATTATAAGAGAACTGAAATCTCTTTTCCTCTTTTCTTCTTCTCAACTTTAATTGTGACTTTATAATTGTGATCAGTGGGCAAATAAAATTTTTCCTACAAATAATAAGTAACCTGGTATCCTTTTCTTTTTATGACAGGAAGAAAAAGGAAGTTATGGGAAGGGAATATTGGGGAATATTTCCCCAATGCCTGCTGTGAGCCACACATTGCACTCGTATCCCTATGAGCCCCAATTTAAAGATGAGAAAACAGAGACTCAAAGAGGTTAGCTCACTTGCCCAAAGACACAGAGCCAGGGCAGACCAGGATTCCGACCCAGGCACGCCTGGAATTCAAACCTAATGTCCCTTCCACTGTGCCTCCCCGCGGACAACTCCAGATGGGGGTCTTCGTGGACAGCCACGGACATCTGGAAGTGAGCTGGATTAGGAGCCGTCCCCAACAGGTGCAGGGTTTGAAGGACGGTGCTGTGGTATTCGATTATTCGCTACAGAGAATTCAGTGGCACCTGAGAAATAAAGCGCAGTTCCTGTGGATCCCGGGAAGGGAGCATGATTTTATGGAGCGCTCTATTAGAATGGCCTTTTCCATAATGGGCTTTTACTGGATATAACTACAGCATGTATACAGTCGGCAGCACACACAGCGTGCTGTGTGCAGCATGTTTCCCAGGTGCTCCCTCCCATGGCTCCCTGTCCTCTTGAAGGCACAGGATGACACCTAGATGACAGCTCTGACCAGAACAACGAACCAGCACTCAAGTTCGGCCACAGCTGGACAGATGTGGGCCCTTTATCGGAAGGGGAACCTAGGCAGAGACGAGGGACGTCGTGGGCTAATCTCTGGAAGGCAACTCCACAGACCCGAGAGACCTGGGACGAGAAGGGCCAGGCGCCAGCCACAGACACACACTCCCAGACACCAACTGTGTGGCCAGAGATCAGTGATCGCTGGTCAGCCATCCAGCAAAGGATGGGGGGGGAACAAGGGGGATCTGAAGGTGGATCTCAGCTCTAAGATGCTAGGATTCCCGCCCAGGGAAGATGAACACCGGGCAAAAAATGTAAGGTTTCAGCTTTACTTTTCCAAAAACCTATATCACATTAAATAATTCAATCAGATATCTTCATCACCACTCTTGCTTGAAAACTACAACATTTTAAAATACCTGCTGCTGATAAAAGAAGCCATACAGCAATTAGAGGCTGATTGATATTTTCAGTACTTGATGACAAGTAAGTACCTTCTGCCCACGTCAGGTCCTAAGGCTGCTTTAATTTGATTAATTATTCTTTTCAGTCTCTTCCCTAATTTAAAACATGCTTGTATGCCCAAGTACACTCGGCTGTACCTTTGGACTGTGATTAATGCAGTTGCAGGTTTCTTACACACTTGCTGCATTTCAGCCTTAGCCCTGGGCTCATTCTCTCAAGAGCACTAGGTCTGTATTTACCCAGCGGTGTTGGGGGCCAGAATTCCAAGGCTGGAAAAGACCTTCCTCTTGTCTAGCTTGAATGCCCTGACAACATTTGAAACTTCCTTGGCTTCGCAGTTGTCCAAAGTTCAAATTTCCCTCTGTCTCCTAAAGCAGCCCAGTTCCATCCCTGAAGATCTAATGACAGCTAGAAAAGGTCTTCGTACATTGAACCAAAACCCTGAAATGTTCCCTCCTTCGCTCTAATTCTCTCCCTTAAGGTCACAAAGGCCAAATTTAGCCCCTCTTCCTCCTAACAACCTGCCCGCCGTTTGGCCATTTGAAGACAGCTCCGGTGACTCCCTGAACCTCCTCTTCTCTCAGCTGCATCCTTCATCTGCTCCTCATGAGACACAGCTTTGTGTCTGCTCACTGTCTGCTCTCCTCGAACGTTCCCCTGTGTCTGCATCTCTAAGGACAGTGGAGCCACAGCTGCCCCCAGGGACGGCCCCGTGGCAGAATCACCACTGCACGAGCAAGGCCAGGTTCCTCACAACCAGCTCTCCAGCCTGTGGAAGGCAAGAGGTTGCCGGCTGGACTAGACAATGACAAAGGATTAAACAGTCAGCAGCACCTCAATTCAGGAGAACCAAACTCCTCCTGAGGACGTGGGTGCAAGGCAGGAGAACAGGGGGCTGAGAGTGAGCTGGGGGACTCCAACAGCTGACAAGTCTGTCCAACAGCTGGCCTGGGGCAAAGAGAAGAAAGCCTTAGGGGAAAAAATTAGCATTCAGTTTGCCAAAGAGGCATCCTTTAGTTATGTTCTACTTTCCAGATGTGCCTGTCCATGGGCACTCCCTTCTCTAAGGTACTTGGAGCTTGATTTTCCCTTATGAAGTGGGTAAGAGATCCACGGAATTTCAATGAACAAATGACTGTGACATTTGCAGTGGCTGTTGATTGACGCAGTAGAACGATTTCAGTTCCAGCCCAATCCTAGGAGAAAACGCAGGACATATGGATGTGGGAAAGAGGCCCCAGATGGAGAAATCTTCCTGAAAGGTCCCCAAAGCAATCTGCAGCCACAATGTGACCTTCTTCTTGGCTTTCATGAACAGGAAGAACAGGAGCAGGTCAGTAGAACAGGAGCGGGTCAGCCTGGATCGCTCCACTTCATGGCAGGAGAAACGGCAGAGCTGGGAAGGCTGTTGGTGGAAAAGCCAAGCCTTTCACTCCATCAGGACCTAGACGGAGGCCAGACGAGACGGCTGGTTTGAGACACTAAGTGTCTTCATCAACCCAAGCAGTATTCACGTGACCCTAATGACTGGGTCAGGCACCTTTTTGCTCCAGGAATAGGGGTGGGAAAAGACAGCAAAAGCTGTGGTCTCTGCCAGCAGCTTAGCCCAACCTCAGGACAGAATCCACCGGGTCCAGAGGCAACAAGGTAACTCGACGGCATCACGGGCTCTTCCCGAGGCTGCCATCCAGGGAATCCGGGAAATTCAAGACTTTTCCATTTTTCCTATGGCATGCCACACGGTCATTTACACTCCACTTCTTTCTGGCATGGCTACGATACTTCCTCTTCACTTTCCTATCTCTCAACCGTTTTCCTCCCAAGCAATGGTGAAAGGAAGATAATTGCAAGGGAGAAAAACGGACACGGGCCCCACTGGAAACATTCCATCCTCACCTGATGAGTGGTAGAATTACGGAAATCAAAAAACCGAAAAGGGTCATCACATAAAAACAGTTGAGACGCAAAGGATTGTGCAGGGATTTTTAGGGGAGACCAGAGATATGAACAAAAAAAATAAAATTTCTTTTCTCACAAGAGAAATGGTGCTGATCCCTGAGTAAGCTTGGTCCTGGCAGGCCACATCCAAGGATGTTTTCACTCATCTTATGTGAAGCACAGTTCTGAAATACCTTTTTGAGTTTGTTCAAGATAAGGTCTACCATGACCTCTCATTGATTCTTTCCATATTATCGTGAACCTTGGCATCACAGCTGAGACCCAGAAGGATGTACGGTGGGACCCACACCAGAAAGATGCCCACCGGCAAGCACTGCAGTTGTTCCCAGCGTCAGCGGGCTCGACAATCTTTTGTCTAAGTCTGGGGACACCAATGACACTAGAATATGAAAAGTATTTTACATGATAACACCTAGTAATTATGGACACATAATGATTTTTGCTGATGCTCTGCACACAGGAGTTTAGGGAATATTCACAGGTGCTTTCATCATTATTCACACTGTCTGGGCCTAAGCTTCGCCAGGCTAGGTGTTTGTCCTTTACGTGGTTCGAACATGTTGCTTCAACTGAACCCGACTTCCTGGGGTTTCCGTGGTAACATTCCTCATTATTCCTGGGAAAACAGAACTGGCCCTCTTTGATTCTGACTGCCTTAAAATAAAATGTACATTGCACTGGACCCACGAAATTTCATTCATGGGAATTATTTTACTTTTATTTACTTTATTTATACACAGCATCATTCCAAAAGATTTTGAGACTACTTATAAAAAAACATGCATGAGCTAGGTAGGAGATTAAAAAATAAGTGGGTCAGTAAATATCTCCCCTGCTTCAGCCCCAAAGTATTTGGCGGTGATACCCATGGGCAGTTTCACCCACTCTGTAAAAATTGGAAGTATGGAAAATGCACTCTGATAAATGTCTCCTGCTGCTCTCAAACTCATTCACGACATTAAGCCGAGGCATGCAAAAGCACTCCAGGTGAAACAGCCCAGCTGTTAATCTTCACCATGGGCAGCATTCCTGAGCAGGTTTTGTAATTTCTCGACTGCTTATCCATTTTCACCATTTCAATATTTTGAAAGCACTGCATATTGAGAACCAGAAACTTCTCCAGCCCTCAAGGCCTCTGTAGAGTTGGTTTTTTAATCCTGGGCTGCCGAGACTCAAACCCGCACAGCAACAGGTCCCCCGGTAACAAGATCTGGGCCAAGAACAAGACAGATCATGGCTCCTTAGATACAGCTTTGCCCGAGAAACTACCTTCTGCCACCTGACTTTGTGCCTGCGTCTTGGTTTTCCCAAGTCTGCCGAGGCAATCTATCTGCTGTGATTACATTTTCAAGTATTCAACCAAACGGTTACACATTTCAATAATTTGGTTAAATGCCTAAGTGAAGATGGTCATTCAGTCTAACTAAAGAGGTTTCCGTCACTTGTTAAATCACTTTTGCTTAAACATATCTACCCATGTCTATGCTTCTGATGCATAAGTATACATGCAGCCCATGCTCAGATATATGGAGCAAAATAATAGAGATGAGAAAAACCAAGCATTTATCTTGCTTGCCTAATCAGTCTGGATGTCACAGTAACCAGTTGATAAAGGGAAGTTTCTTTTTATAGAAACATTCCAGCTCATGCATACAGGAAAATGCTAGAATAAGGATATCTTGCAGCCACTAATAAGATAATGGATTGAGGCAATGACCAGCAAAGGGCTGCTGATGTCACCAAAAGAGAAAAAAAAACAGTCATTCAATGAGTTATACATCACCTCTTAGAGATTCTGATCAGGATTCTAATTCCCAATTTGTGGAAAAAGAGGACAAGCGAGATCATTCAATGTAGACTGAAGGAAACAGTATAGAATAAACTATCCAATTTCTTGAACAAATAAATTGCATGGAAAAGAGAGAGAGAGATGAGCTTCTAGATTAAAAGAGACTAAATATATCAACTAATTACAATGTATGGACTCTGGCTTATGATTCAAACAAATGGTTTTAAAAAGCGTTTATGAGAAGGTAAGGGGACTATGGACTCACTGATACTTGATGATTTTAACGAAGAATTTTTTTAGGTAGAATAAAAATACCACTCTTATCTTTTAGAGACAGACACCAAAATATTCCAGGATGAACCAATGAGGTAGCTGAAACGTGCTGCAAACCGCCTGGGGCAGAGGAGAGGGAGCCCAGGCAGCACAGGTGAGGTGCACCTGGCCACCACCGGGACCTGCGGGGCTTGCGACTGAGGCTTCATTACGCTGGTCTGTTTTTCCACGTTTGACATTTCTCACGATGAAGAAGTAAAAAACACATACTCTTTAAAACTTAACTAAGAGAAATATTGACAGAAAATTCCCTAAAGAATACCTAGTCCTGGGATTGTTTCAGATACCCATGCAACTAACTTGTGGGTTAAGCCAGAGCTACTAGCATCTGCAGGGGTGCATGGGCTGAATGGTCTTGGGGGCGGGTGTTGTCATGAGCCCAAAGAGCAGAGCAGTGCGACATGTGGCTCACCAGACTCCTGTGCCGCCCGCTCCAAGGGTGCTGTTGCCAGTGGGGCTGACCCCCTTGCAATACATGGCGTCATCCCCATATGTACCCTTGAAGGAAATTTCTTCTTGGTTCTAGAATTAGGAATCTTTAGGATTCCCCCCAAAACATGTACATTTTCAGTATCAGCGAGTAAAACTGAAACCAATCACCATATCACACCCAGTAGGATGGCTATAATTTTTAAAAAATAAATAGTAAGTGCTGGCAAGGACGTGGAGAAGTTGGAACCCTCGTGCTTTGCTGTGGGAATGTAAAAGGACAGGCACTGTGGGAAATGGGACGGCAGCTCCTGGAAAAATTAAATACAGAATTACCATGTGCTCCAGCAGTTCCACCTCTGGGCACATTCACCAAAAGAACTGAAAGCAAGGGCTCGAAGGGATATTTGTACACTCGTTTTCATAGCAGCATTATTCGCAATAGCCAAAAGGTGGAAGCAACCCAAGTGCCCATGGGCAGACAGGTGGATAAACAAAATGTGGAATACAACATACAATGGAATGTCACCCAGCCTTTAAAAAGAAGGACATTCTAACACACGCTGCATGGATAAACTTTGAAGACATTACACTAAGTAAAATAAGCCAATCACAAAAGGGTAAATATTGAATGATTCCACCTATACGAGGCACTTAAAGAGTCCAATCCATAGAAACAGAAAGTAGAATGGGGTTTTTCAGGAGCTGGGGAAGGGAGTAGAGAGTTAGTGTCTAATGGGTACAGAGTTTCAGTTTGGGAAGATAAAAAAATTCTGGAGATAAATGGTGGTGATGGTTAAACAACAGTGTAAATGTACTTAATACCACTGAACTGTATGCTTAAAAATGGTTAAAATGGTGAATTTCATTTTTAAAAAATGAAACCAATCATATAACCAACTGATCTTTCTTCATGTTGCTGCTAGGAATCATAGAGCCCATTTGTGACCAATTTTTGTAATTTATATAAGATTAGGATATACATTCTTTTTATATTTCATTCACTTTCTTTTCCTTTGGCCTAATGTTTACCTAATGTTAATGTATGTTTTCTTGCTGTGTCTTACATGTATTTTAATTTTCCTTTAACCTATTTTATAACAAGGCCCAAGATAAATAATTGGGGAGAGTGAGAGCAAGACAAAAATGTTATATTTTATACTATCTACATTAAATCCATGATTACTCAGTATTTTTCTTAAAAATGCTAGTTGGGTTAAATTGAATAATGAGTAACTTTTTTAGTTTTCATTGTTCTCCGTATCTGTGTCTCTCTTCTAAAAAAACATTAATTAATTAACAGAGAAGCAACTGAAATATGATTGTTTCTCCTACCCTATTGAGTGTTTTTTCTATAGAAATTTAAGAAATTTCTTCCATATTTGTAAAATACATTAAATAAAGCTCTTTCCAATGTTCATCTGCGCTGCGATGTCAGAGCACACTTCCCGTCACACCTCCGCTAAGTGCCCTCATGCATCATCTCAGGACACTCTGACAACAACCCTGTGAAGCATACTGTCTGCCCCTCATTCTACAGAGGGGGAGTGGGGGTCAGACGGGGAAAGAAACTTGTCTGGAGTCAACAAGGTTTATGCGACTCCAGCAATCTCTGGGAATTCTGATTCTTTACAGACGTCCCCGCAACTTTTTTGTGGGAAGGGCTTACTTTCTGGTTCTGACCTGGCCCCAATCGTTGAGGTTGGTGGATGAGTGATCTCTGAATAAGTGAAATGTTTATTTGTTAAACATTATTTCATTTACTCCTTTCTATAGTGGGTTCGCTTGCACCCTCCAAGCACAGAACACCCCCACCCACACTCCGCCTTCCGTACACTAAGTACACGCCCCCCCCGTCATCACCCTTCTCTCTGACTCTGTACTTGTCCCTTTCTGGACCAGGACAATGCAGTGGTACCACCCCAGGCGATGCCTTACAAACCCAAAGGGACGTTCAACACAGGCCTTCAAAGGTCTCTTTCTCCTTCCATATATTATCTGACCTCTCCACCCCCAAGAAGAAAATGAAAGTTGAGATCATCATGCACATGAAAAAGATACATAAAATGTGTCTTAAAATATGTCTCCAATGACCAGTCATCACCCAGTGAAGGTGCTTTGAACGAAGTGGGGAGGGAGGCCTGTCTCTGTTCCCCCAAGTGCATCCCCGTTTAAGAAGTTTGCACCAGTTAGCAGCCTGCTGTTCTAACAGTCCCATGAATTTGGATTGTTCGGTTAATTATAAACACATTTCAAAGTCATTCTTTCTGGCCTTTTTCCTGGAATGAGTGACTGCCACGTCGCAGCTTACAGAATGGGCTTCAGCAGTTTCCAGTCAAGGTTCAGGGAGAAATATGCCACACCGGGATTCGGTTATTTACCAACATCACGCTGGATGAGAGCCGATGAGACACCAATATATTTTCCTTTGAAGGCTGACATATTGTCTGCTGCTTCCAGTGCTGTTTTCTTGGCCAGCAGACAAATAACTGGGGATGTTTCAAAAATCACCTCCCATTCAAGTCAAGGGAAAAAAATTTCCTGTGATTGGTTCTTCTTGCAGACATTGATCTCGCTCTCCGCTGGGGTATGAAGGCGAGTGCCCCAGAGCGGGGCCCGTCTCCGGGCCTTTGACAGCCGCCTGCCCTGGGGTCAGTCCTTCCACACAGCGATTCGAGAAAAGGTCGGAGGATGCCCGGAACCTTGGCTGTCAACAGAGATGCGCAACGAGCCATCAACACATTGTCCTGATGTCTGGGATTGGCTTTCGCTTCCCCTTGTTTGAAGAGCCCTGAGAGAATCTGACACAGAAAACATGCTTTCCAGTGGTTGGAGGTCACAGAGACATTACTGTCAGGCTACCGGGATCCTAAAAACCCACGACAACCCGAGTGTTCACTGACGTACTTCTGTTTGGTATCAATTTCTGAACATTAACTTTCCTTCCTGCAGAACCTGACCTCGCACCAAACAGCCTAGATGTGCGTTTCTAGATGACAGGATCAAAGAATTTTGATTTAGGAGTAATTTTTTAAACAGCATTTTAACATTCTGAGATAAAGTAAATTCTCATTAGTTGAGAGAAAGGTTCTTAAAGGCTATGCAGCCCCAGTTCCCCATTGGTAAGGGATGATCACTCTGTCTTTTGAATATCTCGAGTGAAGGGGAGCTCGCCACCCTACATCGCTGAGCAGTCTTAGTACAGTATTAAAATTACAAAGGTACGATCAGATCAATCCTTCTGCTCTTATTGAACCAGGTTTTACAAATAGGATTTACCTTTTAATTTGAAGTCACTCAGAAAGAAGAAAACAATCTTTATTGAGTAAAATCTTCAAAGTCAGCATAACTACTAGTGTTGATGCTATATTACATATAATCTAAGTCTACAAATGCAATATTTTCATTCATTCGCTTCATTTCATATATCTAAGCTCATTATTTTTCCATTTCTACTCAACTCATTGTGTATTTATTATTCTTGGTGCAATATTTTAGAACATACAATCTCATTATAGGGTGACATGATATCCCGGCTGCCTGAAGCCCTCTGTGTGTATACACCTCATTATTTCAATATAATTGTTTAATAGCACCCTCTTCGCTTTCAAAAGTGTCCTAGCTTGGGTGACAAATTTATGTTCAAGCATTGTAAAGTTTTAAACATTTTATTTTTTTAAACTGTACTAAAAATCCCCGCAAATTAAGATCGGATTCCCCGGCCCTCCATCCTCCACCCTTCTCAATTAACAAGCCTGTGTTTTGAAGTGACCAATATTCTTGACTGGGCGTGTTTTTAATACAGCGAGTCACCCCTCCACGCTGCAGGACCACCTCTGTGGAGGAGCCGGAGCCTGGCCCTCTGCATGGACGGAATGGCCCACAGCCAACGGACGTCACTTTCATTAAGATACCGAAAGCTGGAGGAAACCTTTCTGAGACAGGCACAGCATGCTGGCAACAAAAGATGTTCTCCTGCCCGAGAAAGCATTCCCTCTACTTGGCCACATTTCTTTCATCTCTGGGTGCCTCAGTTTGCCTGCCTAGGAAAGTGCACAGTGCTGCCCACTTCACAGGGCTGTGGAAAGGATTAAAGGGGTGACAGCCACAGGGCACTCTCAGCCGCCAGGAACAAAGGCGGTAAGTAATTGAGCAATGTGCGGCTCCGCTTTTCCAGCTTGTGAGAAAAGGGCTCCCGCCGACTTGAAAGGCGGCACCGCACGCAGACAGCAGCAGCCCCCCAGGAGGGAAGAGCCTATTACCGTCGCTGGCATTGTCCGAAAGTGCAAAGGAGATGGAGCGCGCAGAGCAGCCTGAGAGCTGTGGGGGCAGAAAAACAAGACCAGGGAAAAACAGACTGATGGACGACAAAAGACAATCTGAAAAACATGGATGACTTGATTTAAAAATAATCTGCGAAGACTGTATGTGCCAGGAACAGTTTTTAAAGGAACCGTCTATATAGTCTCTGATCCCTTGATAGAATACATTCATAATTTTTCACACTGGAATGCCTTTATCCCATGCTCTTTCTATCCTTCTAATCTAAAAGCCTAGTGGGCAGTTCAATGGTCCCTTGAGGAGTGGACTAAATTCCAAAGTTCCTATTTATACAGCTTTCTGTAAGGCCCATTCAAATGATTAACCACTAGATAATGAAACTGTAATTAGTGATACTATTTTAACATAAAATATTAACACTACCCCCTCAAGGCTGAAGAATGGATTTGGACAAGTACAAAGTGCCATCGTTTTGGGTAACTCGCGGTCAAGGAGATATAAGACATCCTCCTGTTCATTAATACAGGCTACTAAAATCAAATGGGGAAAAAAATGAGAACAGTAGGAGGTGTTGCCCCAAGCAGTGTTTTCCTGGCAAAGGCTGTATCTCAAGAACCCTTCAGAGCACTCTGGGAATGCATAGAAGTTTACAAATCAATTTGCTAAATTGGCTTGGCTGGAAATCATGCTTTTGTGTGTGGATCCTGCTGAAAGGCATCTCTGAATCTACCAGGCCCTCCCAGGGTACCATCAACCAATGAAGAAAGAGTCCAGGGACATCGTGAAAAGAACATGGATTCAGGGTCAACTAGACTTGGGCTCAAATTCTAGCTCCACCTACCTGACCAGGTGACTCTGGATAAGTCATGAGATCTCGCTGAGAAGAGGACTACATGAGCCCACCAGCCTTGAAATGTGCTGACAAGATGAAATACTCAATATATCCCAAAGAGTCAAGCACCGTGCTAAGTTTGACTCTTGTCAGTGCAGAGAGAATCGCAGAAGCCCACCCCTCCAACTCCCAAAATCTCTCATTGCACTGTAGGCCAGGTGGACAAGTGACAGAAAGAGAGGACAGTTTTGAAACCATTAATATGAAATGCTTGCATATGCTTAACCAAAATAGGCCCTTAATTTAAGTATCTGCAAGAGCCAAACTGAAGTTCTAAAGTAAGAATTCTTAGATGTCAAACGCATTCCATTTTGTGATCTGTATAATTTTGCCTTTAAATATCGTTAACTTGTAGAAATCATGCACATGATTCATCTCCTTCAAAAACACCTGTTGGCCTTTCACAGTGGGCTTCCCAGGGGCTGCCTACAGCCAGAAGAGCCTTTGGTCCTGAACACGTAAGAGGCAGAAGCTGAAGGACAGAGCTGCAAAGGTCTCAAAGGTTATCCCATCATCTCCCTCACTGCAAAACTAAGGCTTGGAGAGGGGAAATTGTTTGCCCAAAGTCAAACAATGCAGGCCCTGGGTTAGGACTTTTAGTAAGCCACTATAAACCAAACCTGTGACCAAAAACAAAATCTTGCCACAGAGCCTTATTCCTTGATATTTCCAATTCTATAGTCAATGTCATCAGCCCATCTGATACTGGGTCTGCCCTTCAGAAAAGAAGTTTTCCTCCAATATCACAACGGAGAAAAACCTGCTAAGACAGGTCAGCATCATTTTACATTTCCCAGTATGGCGTAGGAACTAGTCTCTAATATGTCTAGGGGTTGGCAAATCTGAGAGACTGGGAAAAATATCATCAAAAGGACCCTTTGAACATCATATTTATGACATTTTCTATCCCATGGTAACAGATACCATACTAGGACAGGAAAGTTAACAAATCAAACATTTTAGCACACATTTTAGAGTGTCAGTGATAACGCCTTCTTCTACGAAATCAAATTCTCCATGTAAATTTCTGAGCATAATGATTTCTAATCATGGATGGGTATATTTTAAAAGGTGATAGCCCACACAGAGCAAGATTTACCAACAGTCAGGTAGAATTAGGTCCCTGTTTCGTAATTCTCCAACTGCTAGTCTTCACTGATTACCAATTCTGGTTCTGTCTCTGGGATTAAGGGAATGTTCTGTCTTGAATGTGCTAATTTACAGACCAGGCTGTTCTGAGGCTAATTTCCAGTTCAAACACACTTCAGTGCTTCAAAGCAATTTTGTACCCTCATAGGAGACGACCATCGAGACCAGAGTGCGGCAGAAGCTACAGGAGGCACGTAGTCGGGGGACCTCACGTATTGTAGGAAGGGGAGACATCACAGAGCCTGTCTAAAGGCTCAGGGGAAGGAACCAGGGGACACAACTGAAAAGGAAACTGAAATTCCAAAGGACAGAGGTGGTGCTCCCCAGAAGTTGACTCAGGGATGGGCCCCAGGGCATTATTGGAGGGAAGGGAGGTAGCAAAGAGGTCCAAAGAAGGCAGGTAAGGAAGAGAAGGGAGGGAGAAAGAGAGAGAAAGGCAGGCAGGCAAAGAAAGTGCCAGATGCAGAGACATTGTGAAGGGAGTTTAGGTGACATTAGACATGGAGGTGAGAAAATATGGATTAAAAAGGACTTCTTCACCAAATGGTTTGGAATTTAACAGAGAAGTTCTGCTCAACCACACAATCATACATTGCAGGTATGCACTCTGGGATTGGACTTTATTCTGCCGAAAACATTTTTAATTAATGTTTTCTCTTAAGGAATGTGCTCAATTCATGATGGATAAGAAAGAGATCATTCAATTAGATGGATTTTTGTGGAAAAACAAGTCAAAACTACTAGCATCCTAGCCTTTAACAAAGTTATATATTCATGTGGGAAAAAAAAAATCCCTCCTAGAACCTTAAATTAGCAAGGTTAAGTCACAGTGTGGACATAAGAAATAGCAAATGCTCAGTTTGATATTTGGGTTGTCAGAGTGAGAAAAGAAAGCAGACTAAATTCTATAGAACAAGCTTTTCTGGTCCCAGAAATTACTAAGAACTTGATAGTTTTCTTGGCTGTAATGACTTGTAAATATCTAGAAGAGCCCAGATTTTGAAGCCCTGCGGATACTTGCTAAAACTAAGAAATTTGGCACTAGTCTTTGCACACAATTTGGGTTTTTTTTCAGAGTTGATATCTTACCAAATACAGCCATCTGTGTTCCCTCTGGGAAAGGTTTGACTGTTCTGCTGCCATTGACATGATGTTTGGCTAGGAAAAAAAAAAAAAGAAAGAAAGAAAGAAATGTAAGTTTAAGTGCAAAGTTCTACACACATACTAACACATGTCATTAAATGTGTCAATGAGCCTATTTCTCATTTTGAGTTACAAATGCACCAAAGCTTACCGTAAAGTTTTGATTATTTTGTTTTTAATCTCAGTTACAGAAGGGCCTCAGAGACCATCAAGTCCAGGTATGCTGATTTACAAAGGAGAGTACCAAGGGACCTGAGCTTGTTCCAGAGCTGGACAGACGATGACAACAGGGCCAGCTCAGCCTGAACGCTCCTGGCTCCGGGCCAGAGCCCCCTGTGTCAGGCCGCCCCTTGGGGAACAAGGGAAGCTCTGGGTTCCAGGCTGAGCCGGGGTGGCTTCCCCTGGAAGACTCTTAACAGTGATACAGTAAGTATTTAAAATGGAAAGTAAAAAGAGCAGAAAACCATTGGGACCAACATTGCAAGGAACAGTACAGCAGAACATGTCATTTCACTGCAGTCCAAGCTCTGTTTCCAGGCGCCAAAGACACCAGCTTTTTTAAGGGCCAGATGGATATTCCAGAACTTCTCACCATCCTTTACTCGCCAGGTCCTCCCAACAAATCATCTGTCCACCCTCGTGCACTTCAAGGACTTGGAAATAATAAGCAACCAGGTCACAGTTTTCCAGCATTCATTTGTTCTCACAGCCCCAAACCCTCACCGATAGAGAAGGTCTGAGTATGCCCCATCTGTGAGTATTTTGACAATACCCACAGCAAGCTTTAAATATGAGCATTTATGTAGAAAATACATACAAATAAGGATAGCTAATACGTTTCACACTGCACCATCAAGCATATTTTGATTTAATGAGTCACATTGGATTGACCTAGCGTGAACTCGGCACTAAGGCCAGGCCCTAAGGGGTCTAGGGATGGATGACATGGTTCCTGCCCTTGAAGAGAGCACAGTTATCGTCCAGAAGTAAAAATTTCAAAAACAAATGCTATAGAAAGCTTCTGATCATGTGCTAGTCCTAGAAAGTGGACTGAGGGGACTGTAGGAGTTTGTGGAAGAGGGAGAGCAAGTAAGGAAGTCAGAGCATAACGTGAGGGAACTGCCACTCGGGAAGTTATAAAGTCTTTCTCAAGACTGAAACAGGATCCGCACTTTTCACCGTCTTCTTCACGATCACTTGATTCATTAGCTCGGAAGGTACAATGGTTGTGGCAGGCAGGTCTATGTTTCGGCCCAGGAAACAGGATATTTCCCAGGAGTAGGTAGGAGAAATTTGAAATCAGCATGATTTTAAGAATGATTTCTCCAATATTTCCCCACCTTTAAGGCACTGCAGCACTTTTCGCCATGATTTTAAGGTGATTTGTTTCATCGACTCTTAGCCCAATATGGTTTAGGCAGGCAAATCTTAGCTGAGGCCCTGCTAACTGGGTATTTGACTGTTATGGAAAGAAGCGTATGTTGGTCCAGCTTCATTAGACGTGGAGAGTGTAGGTCCTGTGTCAGTGTTTTGTTGGAGTTGAGGAGCCTCAGAGATGAGAATTGCACATTTTCGTGAGAGGAGAAGAGTGTAGACCCTGTTTGGGTTTAAAGACTGAAACAGGATCCGCACTTTTCACCTCTAATGAAAATAGGCACCTCTCATCTCTCAGGGTCATTGACTCAAACAAAGGACTCACAAAGGACCTGCAGTCTCAGCATCGAATGAAAACTGGATCCAACAAACGATACATCCAACGATGCAGAAATATCGAGTGAGCAGGGCATCAGCACACATTTGCCTGCCAAACCCTCTAGGGCTCAGAGTTGAGGAAATGAAACTCGTAAAAATGATGGTAAAAAGTGCTACAGTTACTTAAAAGAGGTCAACTGAGGCAGAAATTATTAGTAAAATCAAGCTTACTTCAAAAGTTCTGCTACCTACGACTTTAAGTATCCAGCGTTCTAGGTCGAAACATAGACTTGTCTGCAGGAACCTTCTACCTCTAGAGCTAATGTATCAGGCGATAGTGAAGAGGTAGGTGAAAAGTGAAGATCCGGTTTCAGTCTTTAGACCCAAATAGGATCCGCACTCTTCAGCTCTGTAAAAAATGCGCACATCTAAACTCTGAGATTCCTAAACTCCGACAAAACAATGACACAGGATGGGCACTCTCCACCTGAACGAAAGCAGGACCAACAAACGATTCTGGCCATAAAACTGAAATATTCGGTTAGCAGGGCCTCAGCACAGATTTGCCTGTCTAAAACGCTCTAGTTCTCAGAGTTGGGGCAACGAAAGACGTAAACATGATGGTGAAATGTGATACAGTTACTTAAAAGAGGTCAGCTGAGGCAGAAATTATTGGTAAAATCAAGCTTACTTCAAAAGATCTGCTACCTACCACTTTAAGTATCCAGCGTCCTGGGTCGAAACATAGACTTGTCTGCGGGAACCGTTATACCTTCTGAGCTCATATATCAGGCAATAGTGAAGAGGTCGGTATAAAGTGGAGATCCTGTTTCAGTCTTTAGACCCAAACAGGATCCGCACTCTTGACTTCTCACAAAAATGCGAACCTCTCATCTTTCAGGATGATCAACTCTAAGGACTGACAAAGGACCTGCAGTCTCAGCATCTAACGAAAACTGGATCCAACAAACGATTCTTCCAACGATGCCGAAATATGCAGTCAGCAGGGCCTCAGCACACATTTGCCTGCCAACACCGTCTAGGGCTCAGAGTT